>JABXWE010042613.1:0-10246 GCA_014611495.1 Limonius californicus | reverse complement strand
AATAATAAATTGGAATTTTACCAACCCCTGGAGCAGGCGGGATTCAGAAAAGGATTTGGCACGACAGACCACCTCTAGACAATCAGAAATTTAATCGAAAAAGCCACGGAATAGAACATACCTCTTCATCTGGCCTTCGTGGATTATGAAAAGGCTATCGATTCGATCGAGACCTGGATGGTACTAAAAGCACTAGACATGAAATGAAAAATAGACGTTCGCCTGGTCGAGATGTTGAAGATGGGAGGAGACTCGCTATTACGTATGGTCCAAAGAGTGCTAAATATGTGTATAGAAGATGGTAACGTACCAGAATTATGAAATAACGCCGAAGTGATTCTACTGTTCAAAAAGAAAGATCGTGCTAACATGGAAAATTATAGACTTATTACCCTGCTTTCACTTTTATAAGTTATTGACGAAAATAATATCTAAGCGTTTCAATAATAAATTGGAATTTTACCAACCCCCGGAGCAGGCGGGATTCAGAAAAGGATTTGGCACGACAGATCACCTCTAGACAATCAGAAATGTAATCGAAAAAGCCGTGGAATAGAACATACCTCTTCATCTGGCTTTCGTGGATTATGAAAAGGCTTTTGATTTGATCGAGACCTGGATGGTACTAAAAGCACTAGACAATGCTAGAGTGGATTCTAGATATACGGACTTAATCAAAAATATCTATGAGCACGCCACAATGAGAGTAAGAATAGGTGAAGATACAGTAACTGAAGAAATTAGTATACAACGAGGTGTCAGACAGGAATATGTCATACCATATCCCCTAAGCTGGTTACTGCAGCACTTGAAGACATTTTTAAACAATTAAAATGGAACGAAATGGGGATAAACGTAGATGGAAATAGTACATTATAGGCCAAGGGGCAGAAATGCTAGATTTTTCCTAAGGTGCGCTTTGTACAAAGCACCGCGGGAAAAATAGCATTCGGTCCCGAGGTGTATATACTATTTTTTACGCCGACGAAAACACGAAAAATAAGGAAGAATAAAAATTTCGTCAAAGCGATCTGTAATAATTAGTAGTTTGTGGAATTCGTATCTTGACAACCATGGTGACAGAAAGAAATTGCTTATAAACAAACTGACATTTGTGAATACAGCTTTGAAAATTGTTAATGGTGATGGAACAAGAAATCGAGGGAGAACCTCGAGAAATTGTTGATACTGCTTCTGCAGTGATTCTTAACTTGCTACCAGCGAAATCTAGAAATCTGTATGATGCGGCTTGTAAATAAATAAGTTCTTAAATTTGCATTCATACTACTACCACTTTTCTTATTGTTAAACAATAATACAAACTCCCTAGGGAGAAAATATGTCACATTATCTCCCTAGGGAATAATACTTCACTTCTGCCCCTCTTTTGGTTTAGGAGAAACTAACTTCTCCTCCCATCGGCGTAAAAATACATAAATCACCTCCGCTGTGCAGGTGATACAGTCCTTATCAGCGACAATCAAACTAATCTGCAACACATGTTATCATAATTAAATAGTAGATCACTAGAAGCGGAATTAAAGATAAACTATCACAAAACAAAAATCATGTCACCAGAACCAACTCATATTGTTATCGATAATATTCAAATAGAAAATGTGACAGAATATACAGGGTGTTTCGAAATTTGCGCCCACGGACTGCGGGATGGTGGTATGCGAAAAAAACTAAATAAAAAGTTCATCTACCATTTTTCCATCAGACCACTATTTTCGAGCTACCGCGGTTTTAAAAATCTGAAAATCGCAGAAAAAACTGTTGAATCTCAACTTATGAATGTTTAATCAATTGGTTAAACCTAATAATAACAAATTTTTAAAAACAAAAGAAGGATCAAACTATAATTATGAAGAGTACGTAATTACAACATTTGTTCAAAATGTCCGCCTTCTGCTACTAAACAAGCTTCAGCACGTCGTTGGACTGCTTGAACAGAGTTGCGTACCATCTCCATCTACCTCGACCATTATTTCTCTGACCACTGGATTGACAGAGGCGGTCCAATTGCTTGGCCGCCTCGTTCGCCCGATCTAACGCCATGAGACTTCTTTTTATGGGGTTACCTAAACTCGTTGGTCTACAAAACACCAGTGGCCAATCTGAATGAGCTGCAAAACCGCGTGTTTCAGGCAGCGCTAGAAATAACACCGGAGATGGTACGCAACTCTGTTCGAGCAGTACAACGACGTGCTGAAGCTTGTTTGGTAGTAGACGGCGGACATTTTGAACAAATGTTGTAATTACGTACTCGTCACAATTATAGTTTGAACCTTCTTTTGTTTTAAAAATATGTTATTATTGAGTTTAACCAATTGATTAAATAATCAAAAGTTGAGATTTAACACTTTTTTCTGCGATTTTCAGATTTTTAAAACCGCGGTAGCTCGAAAAATAGTGGTCTGATGGAAAAATGGTACAGGAACTTTTTGTTTAGTTTTTGTCGCATAACACCATCCCGCAGTCCGTGAGCGCGAATTTCGAAACACCCTGTATATACCTAGAACATATCATTAAACTGGGGAAAGCTAACCAAACGGCCGAAATAACTAGAAGACTCCGACAAGGATGGACCGCGTTTGGCAAACTGTCTTATATTCTGAAAAGCGAAATACCAAATAACTTAAAGTATATGACAAATGCATTTTACCGGTAATAACTTATGGCATGGAGACAATGGCTTTTACGGAAAAATCCATGAAACGGTTAAGAACAGCTCAGCATGCCATGGAAAGAAATATGTTTGGCTTAGAGATAGAATCAGTAATGTTGAAATTCGTCGTCGAACAAGACTTATAGACATAGCTAGACAACCAGACGAACGATGGACAATCAGAACTACAATCTGGAGACCAAGAAGTTCAAGAAGAAGTATTGGCCGGCCACAAAAACGTTGGCTAGACGACATAAAAGAAGTGGCCTAAAAACATTGAATGCAAGCAGCTAAGAACAGTGAAGAATGGAAAGGATTAAGGGAACCTACGTCCAGAAGTGGACAGCGAAGGGTTAACGAAGATACAGACGCTTAATTTCACAGACATTTAATTGACGTATGTCAAACTTAAATTAGCGGATGTTAGCAATAATGCCAATTTTAAGATGGCTATTATGGCTTACCCTAACTTATTTCTTTTTCGGTTGCACCTTATATACAGGGTGGACCAGGTAGGTTGCCCCCGCCCCTTAAAACAGTTCACGCAACCCAACATACATATATCAAGCTAACCACAATATTTAAATTTTAAGTAAGATGTGTTAAAATAACAAGAAAACAGATTTATTGCTTATTTATGGTAAATATTGCGGAAATGCGGTTGCAGGCGGCAATTTTTATATCAGGCGCTGTGCAACTAGTAACCCACCAGCTGAAAACATATTCAGACAAATTAAAACTTCTTTAAGAAACGAAGCTAAATTTGTTAATTTCAGAAGATGTAGGCCTAGAACGATTTGAAGCAAAAAATGGATGAGTCGTAGAGGTAGTGAATGAGAGTCTTCCTGTAGGTCAAACAGATCTGTGTACTGTAATGTGAGTATTAGTAGAACTGCAGTTTAATAAATTCTGAAAGCAATTGTATTTCATCTCTATCGCATTGCTTTGGTGCACGAACTGCATGAAAATGACCTTCAGAGAAGGTTGCAATTTGGTAGGTTTGCTCCTTTTGGATTCATCTTTATTAAATTCTGTATTGTTTACCGATGAGGCAAAAATCTCAAAGAATGGTGAAGTGAATAGGCGTAATTCGCACTATTACGCAGAAGAGAATTCGCACAGGATACGTGTTACACATTTTCAAAGAGTTTTGTATGTAAATGTTTGGTGCGACATTTAGGAAACCATCCTTATATCATAAAAAGTTAACTGGACAATGTTACCTGGATTTCCTACACAACATTTTATTCGGGTTGTGGGATGAAGTAGAACGTAAGCCTTGGTACCAACATGATGACTGTTCTGCTCATTCCAATTCGATTGTTATAAATTACTTAAATAATATATTTGGAGAAAATTGGATTGGAAGAGAAGCTGTGCGACCATGGCCACCAAAAAGTTGTGATATCACTCCACTAGACTTCTTTTTTAGGGTACAATTAAAAAAATAGTAGTCAATGGGCATGATTTACAAAATATAGGTATATACATTCGAAACACTTTTTTAAAACGGAAATGTGTGGAAGTAGATGGAGGCAATTTGGAACATTTACCGAATTAAATAAAACTTTACTATTTATTTTTTCTTGTCTTACACTTGTTTAGTGTATGCTATAGTACGATTGGACCAATGGGTGCTTTTCTTGTAAAATACTAAGATAATTAATATTATTAAAACTGTTAATTACTACAGAAATAGATTAAGTTAACAGAAAATAATCCATTTCTATAATATAATAATTTAATAATCTGAGTTGTTGTAATACATGTATGTTGGGTTGCGACTACCACTTTTAAGGGGGGCAATTTAGCTGACCCACCCTGTACATATACATTTACGAATAGACCATTTAAGAAGTTCTTCTGTTCCTAGAACTACGAAGCGGATAACTTAGTTAAAATTTCAATTTCATTTTACCGTAGTTCTATTTAACACTTTGCTGTGCTGCTCGTATAGGAAAGTAAAAAATTGCCCATTTTCGAAAGCTAATGACAAGAAGTAAATTTTAGGCTACAGCGGGAGAGATCTGTTCAAGAAAATTATGAAGATCGAGGTGTTCTGTCTAACTTGAGAATTTCATTAAATTGCACGTAAGTACCTACAACTCATTCTAAAGAGGTTCTTATTATTGTCTTATCTCCACCCTTTCTTTACGCCCTGGCTGTTAACTTTTGGAACAATGCAACGCGTAATAAGAACCAACGTGTGAAGGCGTTCCTCGTTAATGAAAGTTGGTGTTAACCAAAATAAGGCGGTATAAACATACAATGGGTTGCTTTTGCACACAATGTTAATTACTGCAAGAAGAAAGTAGCAAAACTGAAACGTTTTAACAAATTTATCAATGTGAATCTAAGAACTAAACCAGGTTCGACTTTTGGTGCTTCGTGCTGGTTTAATTTTAATTGTTGCTTAAATGGGCAATTAGGTTTGCAAATTATTAAAAATGAATTAGAAAGCAAATCATGAAAGCTGAAATACAGAAAATAGATTCAGAAATTAATTAAATCAGGGAAACCTATTTTCAAGTTCTGTTTTCGCAAATATTAGAAAATGTCAGGTTTGATAAACCAGAGAGAAAATAAATGTTGGGGATTCCGAAAGGCATTTGTTCGTAATAAAATTAGTGCTGTCCCAAGCTTTTTATGGTCCATAAACCCAAGTTAACCCTTTCTTTGGTTATTGTCTGGTTGAATCAAATTAGTTCGTAATTCTGCTTCTTTTCCTACTTTCTTATGCACCAATTTTTTTCCTGAAAAATTAAGCTTGCGTTTTTAACAACGCTCATAAGCAAAATTAAGATCATCGCGTGCTTGATTAGATATTATAATTCACGAATTCGAGCAGATGGTAGGCTGTCTCTCGTGCATAATTTCTCTTCGAGCACGTTAATCTAAACCAAGACTCGTTCAGGAAGAAAATTGCTCTATGTGCACGGATCTCTTAGGAATTAACTAGGCTTTGATGAAATTTATATGACCTACCCGCTATATTTTCATTAAGGATCTAAATCGCAATGCTACGTGGGTTAGTTTATGCAAATTTAGTTTTAGGCTGTTAATAATTGTAGGGTATATCGTTTTCCAGAGGCAGAAATTACACATTTTATTACTTTTCCACGGTTTACTTATTGTTTATACGATAGTTCAGTATTGTGATGTGAAAACGCAGGTTTGTATTCTGTGGAACCACTAAACGCTTTGAATTTTTAATGTTCTCTATACCGGGCGATTCACGGGAGAGTACGAGTATACAAGTAAAAAAATAGGCAACCCAAAATACATATTAGAAGGTACTGTGATATTTAAATTTTTGTTGGTATTATGCATCTAAGATGCCTGTTTGGTAATTTATTTTACTCCATTTTCCATAAAATAAGTGTGATCCAAGCAATTCTAATTAACAAGGCAACATCACCAATTCGATTAGAAAGAATCAAACGAAAACAACAAAGTTTTATTTATAAATATCTAAGTATGTATTTTAAATATCATATTATTCAAACTTAATATGAGCTGAATGATCTTTACTTAAGTCAGTAAATTGTGAAACAAATCAAGCAGATCTCTCTGATTTATAATGCCGTCAATTGAAATTTAAATATCGTAATACCTTGTGATATGTATTTTGGGTTGCCTATATTTTGGAATTGCAGGTTCGAGCTCTCTAATGCATTGGTCTGTATACAGGGATTCCCAGATCTGCTGGACTATAGGAAAAATACACGGAAAAGTAGTTTTCAAATTGTCAAACGATAACTTGGCAGAGAATGCAAATTATATTATTGTTATTAATGATACTTAGTACAAAAAAGTTACCTTTATAATTTGAATAACAACTGAAAAATATTCATAACCTCAAGATTCGCTGCTATAATATCAGAGTGAAAATGATGTTTTTTGGTATTTTTTCAGGGAATGCCAGTGTTATTTATTATCCGTTCACAAATGTTATAAACTGTCAATGTAAAATTTTCTCAAAATTTATTGAGGCTACCTAGATAAACTCATGTTGCCCTTAGTCTGAGTGCACGTCATCAGTTATTTGGTGACGTCACACCGTACTACGTTTATACAGCGAAAAATGAAAGTATGCAACCAAAAATCTTAAATTGTACGTCACATAACATGTAAAGCACGAATTCGTTTTCAGAGCTACATGCGAACATAAAAAAACAGGGCGCGAACGCGAAGGAAACAAAATCCCTACTTTTTATGTAGTTTCGTATTTTACACAGAAACTATAATAAAGTCACTAATGTCCATAAGCCTAATAATGGGATAAGGTAGATATGTCGTTGAATAAAACTACCCAAAAACTTGGGACAACAATAAAGCAGATTAAAATTGACAACTTTAATATGCTTTAATGCTGTCCCAAATTTTTGGGTTCCTTAAATTTAAATTCATAATAATTTTATCCATCATGACTTAAAGTAAAATTAAATAATATTTAATTTCGGCGTTGCCGTGAAATGTTTAGTTTCTTAGTTATGAATTGTATTATTTAGTTCATTCATTTTGTGTGTTACATGTTTTAATATTTTTCCTACACAATGGTTTTTGATCTGTTAATTTTGTAAGTTTGCTGGTTTCCCATATTAGTCTGAGGATGATCTCAAGTGGGCGTCGAAAACGTTAACACATTTTATACCTTTGAAACAAGATTAAATCTATTTTGTGGGGTTTGACTTTGGTTTTATTCAACGACACAGAAACTATAAAATATTTAAAATCAAAATCTTAACTGTTACACAGTTACAACTACGTTACACGACCTTGACATGATTTTACTCCGTAATTTAACAAAAAAATAACAGAATTTTTCAGTTTTTTAGAATTGGCACTATCAATACTAAATACTAAGTAATTGATGGCGTGCACGCAGACTAAGAGCAACTTGGCTTTATTATAGATTTTGAAAGTATATTAAAAATCTGCCGGCCACGGTGATCTAGTGGTTAGAGCATTTGTCTTTAGATCCAAGGGACGCGGGGTCGAACCTGACCAAAGTCGGTGAGATTTTCCTAGCAGGAAAACATTTTAAAGAGAGCCTTCTGTCGGATAAAAAGTAAAGCCGCAGGTCCCGTATCACTGCGATGTGTGACACGTTACAAATCACGACTAGAGTTGGAACTACCCCAGATAGGCAACATTTTTAGTAAAGGTGTTCAATAAGCCAATTATTGCTGTAGTGTTTAGAGATGTTTGGAAAACCGTGTCCTAGATCTCGCTCTTTCAAATACAATATTAATAATCTAGCGACAAATTTAGTTACTTTTAAAGTTAGGTTATGTTATTGTGTTTGTCAAATGTGCCGAAGAATATATAATGTAATGTCATATAAACTTTATATATGTATATCTTTGATTAATAGGAGTACATTTTAAATCTATAAAAATAAGGCAATTAAATTATATTTTGACAAATTAAATAAGACGGTTTTTTAAAATATAGTTTTAAACAAGGTATCAGAACAACTTAAAGGTAAATTTACAATACATTAGCACTGCGAACGATTAGTATGTAATTTTCATCAATAGCGCGGGATACATACAAAGTAATTTTTTAAAAAGTCAATTGCAGTAGCCTATGGATTGTCCCGTCTATATTAAGCTTTAGAATCCGACAATGTGAAAATTGTATCAGAAAGAAAGAAATCTTCACGAAAAACTTGTAATTTACTTACCTTAATAAATTACAAATCAGTTGCAACTAAATACTTGTTCATTTTCACATTTTGTTGGGCCAAAATTTTTAACTACCTGAACTGTCACACAGTTTGACATACAGGTAAATGTCATTCAAAGCTCATTACAGTTGACTGCAGACGGAATAGCTTTTTTTCTAGGCTTGCTGCAATTGACTTTTTAAAAAATCACTTTGTACATACTGCTTCTAAAAACACTAGAAAACTATTTTTTAGCCTGGCATTAAAACGACACACCGTACATTTATGTTCTATCTGGTTAATTTTCAAGATAATAATGATTTTGTTTTTAAATAACCAACACTACTAACAATAATACAGCTCAAAATTTCAGCTAAAGTGTGAGGACGACACAAAATTTGGAAAAATAGAATTTTCATGCGTTTGCCTATGCTCGGGGAGACCTGGGAAACCATGTATATATTTCTTTATATAAAATATTGTATTCTTTAATTTGAATGACTATTGCTACAACTTTTATAAGTTTTTGTTTACTAAAAATCAGGTTAAAAGTTAATAAACTCACAAATTGTCAAATTAAAGACGAATATGTCTTGAAATACGGTTTCAAACGAGGCTTTGAACAACTTAAAGGTAATTTTACACTACACGAGTTGTTTGCACGAATATTTTGTAATTATTATATTGGGTCTGTCAGCAAACAGTAATAAGCACATGCTTTGTATATTATACTGTAAACATAATACATAAATAATTAGGAAAATTTTAATTATTAATAATTAATTATTAATTATATTAATTGCCCCAACTGGGATTAGAACCCAGGATTTCTACTACCATGACAGTCGTTTTATCTCAAAAAGAAAACACTAGGAAAGTCTTCTTTAACCTGATATTAAATCAACATGTCGCTAATTTATGATTATTCTTGTTTAATTTTAAAATTCATTTTACTTTTTAATAAAGAACACAATTCAGATAAAATATCATAGAAAATTTGGAAAAATATAATTTTTATGCATTTTGCCTATACTCCAGAAAACCTGGGAAACCTTCTATACGATTCTTAATATAAAATAATGCATTCTTTAATTTGAATGACTATTGCTACAAATTTTCTCCGTTTTTGTTTACTAAAAATCAGGTTAAAAACTTTGTCAAATTTAATACGAATATTTTTTTAAATACCGATTAAACAAGGCATTAGAATAACTTAAAGGTAATTTTACAGTACACGAGTTGTATGAACGAATATTTTGTAATTATCATACTGGGTCTACCATCAAATAGTAATAAGCACATGCTTTGTATATTATACTGTAAACATAATACTTAAATAATTAGGAAAATTTCAATATTAATGGCCCCAACTGGGAGGATTAGAACCCAGGATTTCTACTACCACGACAGTCGCTTTATCTCAAAAAGAAAACAATAGGAAAATCTCTTTTAACCTGATAGTAAATCAACACGTCGCTAATTTAAGATTATTTTTGTGTATTTTTAATGCGCAAAATTATTTTACTTTTTAATAAAGAACATTTATATCAATAATACTATTTAAGAAATTTCATCTAAAGTATCATCGAGTCATAGAATTTGGAAAAATAGAATTTGCATGCATTTTGCCTATACTCCAGGAAACATGGGAAACCCTGTACACGATTCTTAAAGTAAAATATTGTATTCTTTAATTTGAATGACTATTGCCGCAACTTTAATACATTTTTTTGTTTACCAAAAATTAGGTTAAAACACTTTGTCAATTTCAATACCAATATTTTTTGAAATACAATTTTAAACAAGGCATTAGAACATGTTAAAGGTAATTTTATAGTACACTAGTTGTTTGAACGAATATTTTGTAATTTTCATACTGGGTCTATCATCAAATGGTAATAGGC
>JABXWE010042612.1:0-17425 GCA_014611495.1 Limonius californicus | reverse complement strand
CTGGTTTAATAGACACGGAAGAGATACTACAAATAGATGGAGAGGAAACAGAAGAGGAACAGGATTATATATATATATATATATATATATATACATATCTACTTAGGACAAACATTTAAAAGAGGAAAACTAAATCACACCACAGGGGTAAACCGGAATATTAAACCAAGTTCCGAAAATTAAGTTTTATGCTGAAAGAAAATCCCAAAACTATCAAAAATTACAAGTGTTTAAGTAGTGCATCCTCCCTGTATTGACTTATGGTGCGGAGACTTAGACGTTAACCAAGAAGATTATGAATAAAATTTGGATGCTACCCTTTTTAGCTGGTGTAGCTGTTACAACTCATATCTTTTAAAATCAGCCATATATAGTCTTGGTTTACCCTATGCATTGCGTCCTTCAAGAGTCACTTCAAATACTGTATTCTGTAGCCCCCTTGTAAAACGTTGTGCCCTGTCAACGGGTCCTTTTTTGATTTATACTATTGAATATTGTTGTATACAGAGAAGAAGAAGAATATTGAACGTATTTTTCGTGCTCTTCTCAGTACTTCCTCGATTTATCTGCCCAACTCACTCTCAGCATCCCCCTGTAGAAGCAAAATATTACTTATGTATGTATTCGGTTAGAACATCTGTCAGCGTCTTTCGATTCTTACATTTAATTCTTTGCTATTTTCCCACTGTCCTTCATTTAGGTTTCGATCACTCATCTCTCAGCAACCCCTGTAGAAGCAGAATATTACCTATGTATGTATCAATGTTAGAAGCTTCGTCGACGTACTTGGATTCCTAGATTCATTTTTTCTTATTTTCCCATTATCCTTCATTTAGGTTTCAATCACTCATAGCTTTTCTGATGACTTCCTTCCAGTTCTTATGGGGTCTTCCTAGTGTTCTTCGCTGGTTTGGTATCCATCTCACAGCTTCTTTTGGTCTTCGCAGTACTTCTTCGTTTTGTCTACCTAACTCACTCTCAGCATTCCCCTGGAGAAGCAGAATTTTACCTATGTATGTATTCGCTTAGAACGTCTGTCAACGTCCTTCGATTCTTACATTCAATTCATTGCTATTTGTCCACTGTCCTTCATTTAAGTTTCGATTCCTCATATCTCAGCATCCCCCTGTAGCCGCAGAATATTACCTATATATGTATTAGGGTTAGAGGGTCTGTCGACGTACTTGGATTCCTAGATTCATTTTCTTTTATTTTTCCTTGTTCTTCATTTAGGTTTCAATCACTCATAGCTTTTCTGATGCCTTCCTTTCATTTGGTCTACGGTCTCCCTCGTGTTCTTTGTTGGCTTGGTATCCATCTCGCAGCTTCTCTTGGAAGTCTCCCGGTTGATATCCGCTGGACATGACCATACCAAATCAATGTCTACGCTTGATCTTCTATTTAATTATTGCATGTTCCATACTGTTCTCTAATTGTGTCGTTTGTTATTCGATCTCCTCGAGAGATTCCTGCAAACTTCCTTAGAGTATCCATCAAAAACCAACAACGAATATAATAGAAATAATTGAATAAGAATAGAATAGAATTTCTGCTGAAATTTCTTGCCCCGTTGTTAAGTAAGAATTAAATAAGGAACATCAATCCTGGTATCTTTTCATAGCTAACGAATAAAATTGTTCCACTTACCAATTGTTGTCATCCAAGAAAGTTTTCCTTTTTATTTCCTATTACCACATAAGGCTTGGGGTCCTCTATCTTCCTATCTTTCTCGATGTCCTTGATTCTTTTTCTAGTGGTTGATGTGGTCTTCCCCTTGGACTTCTGTCTAAATCTACACCGGTTCTTCTTCCTTCTCCTCTTATTTGATAAACTTCTTGGGGTGACGTGTCATGCATGAGCCTACGTATCCGTACCACTTTAATCGTGTCTTTTTTATTTCACTATATTTCTCCTTGTCTTGCCCAACACTCTTCGTACGCAGACCGTTTCCTGTGTTGCCTTTTTTGTGCATATTTTTCTAGCAATGTCGAGGATATTGATATTTGATTCAGCCCTTAGTTCTTCATTGCTTATCACTTTCATTTGATGATATATCCTGGTTCATCTTCTCATCCTGTTTCAAATTTTTTAACCACTGCTAAATATTCGTACCCCTCCGCATAATACAATTGTTTTCCTTCTATTCTAAGTGGTATTTGCTTTTCTTTGCTATGTTACTCTTGTCTATGATTATCTTCATCCCTTTGTCTTCTAAATCGCTTTTTCATATGTTAATATGTTGTTGCAGATGTTGATCTTTCCTGCCATTATTAGTATATCGTCTGGGTATAACAAATCCCAGGTCATTATTGGATTTAGATTCTGATACTCTAGTCTTACTGTCCCTAATATTTCTTTTCTACATTTTCTAATTATGCAGTTTACGTAAACAACAAATAGCAGGGGACGCTAATTATCTCCTTGTTTACCCCCTCTGTACATATTTAATTCTTGCGATTGTTGTCCCTTTAGCCTTATTCCACCTTCGATTTTTTATTTATTTTTTGCTTATTTTTATAGGTCTGGGAGTTATTTGTAGTTCTTCCGGTGCCCTCCATATGTGCTCCAATGTACTTGATGGGAGACTGTCTTAAGTTTTAGGAATGCTAAGTAGAGATGTATATATGTATATATAGGCCTAGGTAGATCTGTCTGTTTTTATCTATCAGCTTCTATATTATATGTTTGAACTTGTGTTTGTTTACCCGAAAGGCCGTTACTTTGAAATCAATTGTTGTGGCAAATAAACCATTTTGCAATAATTAAAATAACGCCAACAACCCCATAATTCTGGATCTTTGTGGGTTAAATTTGGCAACTGTTTCAAAGATTCGTTATATCTACCATTTCCCAATCCCACTTCTGAACTTTTGTGGTTTAACAGGATCCACCATAATCTTTATATCTTGCAACCCCTTACATGAGCCTTTTCAATAAATGTTGTACCACATAAAATACTCTTGGGATTTTCAAAATACTTCTTTTCTGCACAATTGTGATCTATTTTTAATAAATAACATATTTATTAAGGATGATCTTTACCTCGCTACGTAATTCAGACTATTCTGCGTGGTTTATTTCCGTGTACCATTAGTTTTGAATCGCTCTGTTAAATATTTTTTAAATACTGTTATAGCCCCTATAATATTGTATATTTAGCAAAATGTTCCTGCCTTTATGATTCTAGATTTTTTTATGGATAATCATACCTTAAACTCAACTAATTTAAAAATTGCTTCTGTCTGCAGGTATTTGTTTGCGAAATCAAATAAGTTCTTATATTTATTTTAAAGCCCTTTGTGAAAAAATTGTATTCAGTATTGCTGTGCCTTATAAACATGGTGTGATTACTAAAATTTCTACCCTTTCTCATTATTGTACAAATTTTTTACTAAGCAAAATGAAATGCGCTTCGTTAAAAAATCGCTGTAGCGACCATTTTTTTGTTAACGCATTCGAACAAATGTTTACCTCCATTTGAAAACCTATTTTAAAGTAATTATATTACACATTCTTCTGCCTGATCTAACATGGCGATATTACCCAATGTTGTCCTTCCCACATGATTTTGCGGTATTTGAATGAATAGGAGATAAATTCGAATCATTCTAAAAACGCGCTGCCACCATTTGTTACCTAAAGAATAGGTGCTTTATTTATTCTGTATACATCAGTTTATGTGTGTAAATCTTGTTTCATTCCGTAAAAATTATAGATTCTGGGAAGGTAATACGTTCTAGATGTCTTCTTCCTCCTTCCTTTTAAATAGTCGCAACTGTGCACATCTGCTCGAAGATGGTGTTCAGGTCTGGAGGCTGTTATTTTCAAATAATTCTTCGAAAGAGTCTTCTAACCATCGTATTTACGATTCGAAATCAATATCTATAAAGCAATTTCGGCAAAAAGAGATCCAAAAAAAGGGGAAACAGTTCCGGTTTGTTTAATATATAGCCACGTGAAGGTGCATTTAAGTGAAAACGGCCTCACGTCGGCTTATGTCACCCTTAAAATAAACATCGCTAAGAAAGGCCCGGAAAAGTGATCTACAGCGGCCCTCATCGAGATGGAGCTCGCGTCATGACCCCTCGTTTCCATGGAAACACCTTCATTTGTCATGTATTCGAGAGCATCCAGTGTTTTCAGATTGTCTGGTTCTTTTCGTGTTTCTATGTTGTCGTCTTTTCTGGCGACACGGGAGACCGTCACGCGTAAATTCTTTTAGGTTTGTACCTCTCAGTTCCATCATTTAGATTAAATCCTGTTCCGTTTCGGATTTGCAAGGTGCTCAATTTTACTAATTGCTTCCGGCCGGCGTGCGCCTCGCATAAAAAGACTGGATTACTATCCTGATACCTTTTCATTTCCTACCTGTTCGCATATCCGTGTTTTTGATTTAATTTGAATATTAATAACGGCAAGCCCTGCAAACTCTTGAACTCCGGAGAAACAGCGGAAAACTCCATTCTCTTGGATTCCTTCCTGGACCACCTACGTAATATATTTAATGCTTCCATTATTGGTTTGATAATGATTAAGACGTGTTTATGAATTTGTGGTATGTTCAGATGCAAATCGTTAAAGAAAGTGTTTTTAGGTTGACGAGACAGAAATAGTTCTAGTGAAAGGATAGAAACGTTTAAAGTAATGTCGAACACAAATAAACGAGAAAATAAGCAGTGAGAAATTTTCATCGGGATTATTTATATATGTATTTGACCTGTGTATTGATAATATAGGTCATCGATTTGATTAAAAGCGAGAGTAGGAAGATTTTTCTCATTTTCTGCATTTAAATTTTCTTTAATTTATGTAAACAAAGTGTTCTACGCGCCTTGATTCTTTGTTCCCTACATCGTTGTTCTGTTTCGCAGTTTGGTATAGAACTACGTAACTCCCTTGCCTTTTATGCCTTCCCACTATTCTACTAGTCTATTATCTTCTGATCACTTCCTTCTCCACTCTTACTGTCGTCTGTATCTTATTCTTGGTTGTACGTTCGTTTTATTAAGTTTTTTCCTCTCTCTCCTATTATTTTGATTACTTTCTCTTTTCTCCATCTACCCACTTAGTTCCAGATGGTCCTTCTTTTTCCTCTATCCTTTTTATTCCTTCTGCTTCTACTTATGTATTTCCAAGCAATATCTTTATAAGTTCAATTTGAATCTTTTCTTAATATTTCTACTTTTCCGGGCTCTCGCTTTTAGATTTATTTATTTTGCTTCATTCTCTTTATCTACTTCATCTCCACCAGATCAATTATACTCTTCTTCTTAATACTGTCTTTTTCGAATATCTCTGCATTTTACCCCGTCCTTATCCTTTGTATACTTGTTTTTTACCCAACTTTTTTTCTTTCTGTCTATTCCTTTGATTCTTTACTTTTCTGCTTACGCTGCCTCGTCTTTACTAGTTGCTGGAAGCTTCTCTCATATCTTCTCTCCGTTTTGTTTTACTCTTCTGGTTCCTTGCCGTTTTAGTCTTCTTATGTACTACACTTTTATAATCCTTTTTAACAAGTTTCATCTCATTTAGCTTTCGCCAATGTCATAATTTTCTCTATTGTCTCTTTCTGTTTTTGTCCATTTTTTTTAGTATGTTGACTATTATCTATTTTTGTATGTCTTTATAGTTCTTTTGTGGTGTCTTTTCTACATGTTCTCTTAGCTCTTCTGGCGCAAACGCTTCTTATCACTTATATCTTGTCCTTCTCTATTTTTTTTAATTTTTCAACCCTATACCACCTCTATTTTTTCCTACATCACTCGAATGCTGTTGATCATCTTTCTGCCCTTTCTGTTTGCCGTAAATCCAAACGCAATTAGGCTTTCCGGCTCTATTTTTGAATGTCTCCTTATTTGAGTTCTACATTTGCTATTCTTTCAAATCTCTTGGTTTCCGTAGCGCAACTTTTCCATTTCTATGTTTGTCTTTATATCTTCAACTGTGTTCGCCTTTCATTTCTTTGTATATTCTCAGTTTTCTCTCTTTTTCTTCCTCTCTTATTTTCGTACTTTTATGTTTTGTTGCTATGTCCAAGCATAATGCTTCTTATCAGTTTCGCTGTGATATTTTCGATTTTTTAATATCGCTGTTTAGTTTTATTGCGCTTTCTTAACAATATAGTCCTGCTTTACCTTATTTATCTATTCTATGTTTTACTCTTTTCTCCGCATCCGTCTCTAGGCCAAAATCTGAATATTTTTTGCTTCTCCTTTATCTGCCTGTATTTCATTATTTATGCCATTTTCGCGTTACTATCGCTGTTCTGCTATTATAACTCATCACACTTAAAAAATATTCGTTTTTCCCTACCTCTTGTAAATCATCCCTTTTTATAGCAGAAATACTTCCCCACTGACTTGCTTCCTCAATCTAGGTTCTGGGTCCCCTTTCGTCTACATTTCTTTATTCATTGTGATTCTACTCTTTTGCTTTGTTTAACTTTCTACTATACTTCATTTCGTTCAGTTCCATCATCCACACTTTTTTGGATTGCTACACTAGTAGCACAATTCTTGCACTACAGTAGTTTCTTTCCCTCTCTTTCTCAATTTTAATTTAATTGTTTTGGTCTCTATTCTTTTCCCTCCTATTATCTCTTTACTTCCGTTGTTATTATCTTCCCACCATGCTTCAGATCCTGTATTGTTTCCTTCTTCTCTTTGACGCTATTTCCATTAAATCTCTATTTTCGCTGCACTGCTACAGTTGCAAACCCACTTTTTCCTGTAACCCTATCTACATCTTCCAAATTCTCTTTTTCGTCTTCTACCCGCAGTCTCGATCTGGGCTATACCTCGGTCGTACATATGTCTCTTTTGTTGTACACCTTTAAGCCAATCTATCGATACTCATATCATCTACTAACTCTCTTTGTAAGCTAACTTTTATCATTATAGTCTTCCCCTCAATTCAGAATTATTGGTCTTCTTCCCTTCTAGCTCTCTCTCTGTAGCCGTAGTTATATCATTACGGTCTTCCCCCTCAATTCTGAACTATTATTTTTCTTCTCTTCTAGTTCCTTGCTTCTCTTATCTTTGTATTGTCTCAATAAAGTCCTAATTTAGACCTCATTAATAGAGTTGAGGCTCTATTTCTCTCTATCGCCTTAAACTGTTTCTCTTGGTTTCCTTCTTCAATCTCAATCCTTTATTTATTTTTTCCTCGTTTTCTATACTTCTTTACTTCTGGTTATATAGTTTTACATCTTCGATACCTTTGCCACTCTTAGTTCAGGTCTTTCATCTCAAGTCCCTCAATCCCAATCTTTATTTTGGTTTTTGAACGATTCTAATTATTAGTCAACTGTTTTCTTCCCTTCTCTCTGTTCATTGATTCTTTACTTCTGTGCTTTCGCTGTCTACTTTGTGCTAGAGCCTCGTCTTTACTAGCTGGATCTGCATCTTTTTCCTGAAGCTTCTCTCCTAGTTTCTATCCGTTTTCTTTTTCTTTTTTTGTTCCTTGCTGTTTTACTCTTTTTATATACTACACTTCATAATAACTTTTACATATTTTAATTTAGCTCTCGCCAACGTCGTAGTTTTCTCTATTTGCTCTTTTCGGGTTCGTCAATTTGTTTTAGCATGTTAGCTATTATCTACTTCTGCATGTCTTTATAGTTTTTTCTCTTGTCATTTCTACCTGCTTCCTTAGTTCTCGTTGCGCAGATGCTTCTTATCACAGTTTTTCTTTGTGTTCTTCTTATTTTCCTAATTTTTTCAGCGCTATGTTTCCATTTTTTTTTTCTACGTTACTTGAATGCTCTCGATCGTCTTCCTGTCCTATTTGTTTATCATAAAGCTAAACGCAATTAGGCGTTCCGTCTCTATTTTTAAATATCTCCTTATTTCAGTTGTTGATATTTTTCGATTCCTTAATATTGCTGTTTTATTTTGTAGATTTATTGTTTCTGTTCGGTGTTTTATTATGTTTTTGCCATCTGTCTCAGTGCAAAAGTCCAAATACATTTTCCTTCTCATTATTTCCCTTTACCTTATTATTTATTCAATTTTGGTATTACTATAACAAGTCTGCTATTTTAACTTAATTCGTCTCTTTTTATACCATAAATATTTTCCCCTTGGCTTGCTTCCTCAATTTAGGTTTCGGATCCCCCTTTCTTTATTCTTACTTCTGTTTTTCTATTACTACTCTGTTAATCTCAATCTGTTGTTTTTCTACTCTTCTGCTTTGTCTAGCTTTCTACTATTTTTTCATTTCGTTCTATTGCATCATATCTACAACTTTTTTGGTTGCTACAATTGTAATATAATTCTTGTTCCATAGTTGTCACTTTCTCCTGTATAATTCCCTCAACCTATGAGTATGTTTCCGTCCTCCGAGACCACACTTATACCTTTAATTTAATTCTTTTGACTTCTTTTGTTTTCCCCCTTATTATCACTTTACTGCCGTTGTTATACACTTGCTGCATTGCTCCGCGTTCTCTATTTTCCCTTCTTCTCGTTGACGCTATTTCCATTAAATCTCCATTTTTACTTCACTGCTACAGTTGCAAACCTACCTTTTCCAGTCAGTAACCCTATCTATCTTTCTCTCGTCTTTTACTCCCGCAATCTCGACTTGGGCTATACCTCGGCCGTACAAATGTCCCTTTTTTTGTACACATCTATCGACACCCTTATCATCTACTACCTCTCCTTGTAAGCCTACTTTTATCATTATCGTCTTCCCCCTGAATTCTGAGTTATTACTTTCCTTCTAGCTCTCTGCTTCTCTTCTCTTTGTCTTTGGCTCCGTGTCAATCTATCGCCTTAAACCTTTTCTTTTGGTTCATTTCTTAAATACCAAAGCTTTATTTCTCTTTTCTTCTGTTTCTATACCTCTTTACTTCTGGCTGTATGTCTTTGCACCTTCGATAATATTCCCATACTTATTTCAGTTGCTTAAGCTCAACTCTCTCAATCTCAATTTTTTGTCTTGATTCTATTGTGCGTCTATATAACTACTTGTTTTTCTCCCTTTTGTCTTATATTAAATTTACTCGTTTTTGTAGAAGTATCATTTCCTCTGTTATACCCTGCATATAGCGTATATTTATTCTATATTTTAAAAATGGCAACTAATGCATAGTATCTAATGCTTAAACTACAAAATATTTCTGGAAACGATTCGAACTTAACCGCCGCTGAACAATTTCCTCTTATTTAGTTAGCTCACAGAATCTGTAATATAACAATATATAAATCAGTTTTTCCGCAATTTTAGCTACAAAAGCACTAAAATTTGAACAAAGACAGACAGCCCCCGAAATTTCTACTTTATTGTTGCTTTTATCTGGATCATTTCCTCAGCATTTATCTGCGGCATAAGTTTTACTTCATATGAAATGCACTATCATTGAGCAGCCGGGAAACATCACTAGGAACATAAATAAGCTTTCCCCTCTTTCAATTTATTTATATTTTATCTCTTCCAGCAAAAAATCGCTGGGCCATTATGTTCGCCACTGCTCCATCGCGATGTGCGCTTTGAATTAAGTATCTTCATCTAACAAAAAAGAACTAATATTAGTAAACGATAGTAAGAAAGTTGTTTGGAGAGTCAATAAGGAAGTGAAAAGTGTCAGACTGGTAAACGATTTTTCTATGCAGATTAGTCTGAGAAGCATTAAAATCATCCTACATGCTTGCGCTAAAATATTAAGTAATCCCACGGATTAGCCATTATGTAGGATGTGAATTAATCGGCGTTTCAAAGAAATTCCTTTCTGTGCTGCCTCTTAATGTTTAATTGGCTCCTTGGAAAATTATAATAAACTCTAATGGGTTCTGACGCGCATGTAAGCTCCCCAGCACCTGAAAATTTGAGAAGAAAAGGTCGCTTCCATTTTCAGGCGCTGCTGAGTCATTTCGTAAGTAAATAACACGTACTCAATAACAATAACATAAAGTCGCGTACAAACAGAAGTGAGGGCAAGGAAAGTTTCAAAAGGAAAGCTTCCCCTGCATATTTTACTTCCCTGTACCGTCAACCCCATTTCCGGGGCTCCGCAGCGTTCGGCTCGCTCATAAAATCTGTTATAACACAGATCTAATGTTATTTCGGGCTCTGTAAGACGGGACACAATAGGAAACCATCTCTGATTTTGTTGTCTTGGCATATTCTTTCACTGTATTTACATCCCCAGCGTTTCCCACATTGTTCTATTACCTTCCTTCCATTAAATGATGACCCTCGCGTTGTATTTCAGCCGCCTGTTATTATTTTCTGCAGCCCTCATACCTTGACGCAAGGGCGCAAATGAAGATGTGTGTGGAGGTTATCACCACCCTTCGCCCTAATATTTTGAATACGCCGCCTTGATCCACTTTGTTCCAGGAGGAAATTGTTGTGAACTTCATCTCCAGCGAAAAAGATAATAAGGCTTTGTGTAGCTTCTTTAATTACCCCGACCAAGGAACCCTAGAAATTTATTGCTGAAAAGGATGATGTATCGTCGAGTAAATTCCCTCTTTGTTTTTCTGTCCCGATTGTTTAACGGCTGAAATTAAAATTAAGCGAAATTGTTCATCAAAACTTGATGCTAACCGCCCACGATTAGAATTTAAACCATTTTTGAGTGCTTTCCCTCATACTTTCACCTTTGCGTATTTTTCTTCTATTTCTTTGTTTACTGTATTTTACGTTTTGTTTGTTTCCAGCGAAATTTCGCGGATTGAGGGTCGAATTTAATTGTAATTGTTCATACGCCCAATGTTGCCTGAAAACCGTATTTTTGATTAAAAAACTTTCCCAGACGTTTCTTTGTATGTGCGGGACTTCCAAATCTGAATAAATAAAGTGGCTGGAGAAGGGCAGAAATAATAATTGCGCATTTTAAAAATTGAGTTTCCCTCATAAAGCCCCCGAAGTTCCGCTGGAAGTCGGCTTCTGTTTGGTAAATAAAACCGCGAAATTTTTATGAAATGGCGCTCAGCCGATGGAGAAGGTGGGCTCAAGGACGTTGTGAATTCGCGCGCGACAAATACAACAAGAAGACTTCCAAGTTGTAAATATTGCTCACGTGGAATTAAATTAAATGTTTTCAATATTGCATGGTTTTCTTTGATATCCACTAAAATGAGATTTTATCGGAAAATATTATGAAGGTCAAAATTAATGAAATTGGGAAATTAATTTGTTTCTCCTACTAAGAAGGCAGTTTTTTGTACTTAAATATAGGTTAAAATGCAGATAAAAACAAAATAATGCAGTTTTATCAACAAACTCTACCATAATTTTTATAATCCGACCAAACTTACATCATTCGATAAGGTCAGTTCAAGGGCTGGTCGTTGGGCAAATGATTCATCGCTAGTTTCTATGTGTTACCTCTGGTGATTTCTATTCAAGTCAAGATACATCTGAAAAATTTGAAATAAAAATAATAATTTAACCACAATTCATAGAAACTTTCAACGTAACTGTAGGTTCAAATCGGGGAGACGCTACTGCGACTGTGATGTTTAATATCAAGTTAGAAAAAACATTGCATACGATTACACAAAACGAGAAAGGGACAATATACAATAAATCAAAACTGGCATATGCTGATGACATCGCCCTACTCGGAAGGTTCAAATGAACAATAGAGACTATCATGTAAGAACTCTAAATATCGGGCAAGCTGCTGGGACTAAGAACAACATGCAAAATAGTAAAAGACAACAATATAAAAACTAAATACATGATAGATCTTGATTTGTAAACAGGAAACCCAAATTGAAATATAAAATTAGACCTTTGAAAGAACAAACTGCTATAAATCGCCGGAAAAACAGAACTGGAATAAGCAAATAAATATATTGGTACCGGGCAACAGTATATATTTTGTACTGGAAAGTATACTAAAATCAAAAATACCATAGGGAATCTAAACAAGACGGTACATTCACCTACAATCCATCCAATAGTATCATATGGTAGTGTAATATGGGTACTTGCCATGAAGTAAATAAATGGAAAGAGAAAGGGATAGATTGTTTGTACAGGGATGGTTGTTTCTGCCTTTGACACTGCGGCCTCTTGGGTTTATTGTGCATCCTCTTCTGTCGCTAGTCGCCTAGTCGCTGTCAAGCAAATCCGTCCCCTTTATCAGATGTAGGAGTTTGTTGATCAGACTGGCTTGCGGTTGTATATCGTTGGAATTAGTGCCCTCAAAGATTTGATATCTTCTACGAGCTAAGGCTTCGCATTCGAATATTGTGTGGTAGTCTGTTTCCTCTTCCTCGCCACACAGCCTGCATCTAGGATTTTCATTAAATAGCCCTTTGTTGTGGAGATGTTGTATGAAGCGCCAGTGTCCTGTCAGGAGTCCTGTCACTACTCAAATTTGAGCCCTACTGAGTTATACCACTGTTTTGGTAAGCTTGTGTGCTAAAATTGCATACGTTTCAGCTATACACCAGCTCCGGTTCCGTTGCTCGTGCTTGAACCGTCTGTATACCATACTAAGCTTTTATGCACGTCTGATGTTGTTAAAGGCCAAAACGAGCTGTTTCGTCGACCCGCAACAGGATAGGTGGCAAAAGGCCTACAGGTTAGCTCAGAGGAGTAGGGGAGGTTCACGAAACCGCTTAAGGGAATAAATCTTCCTAGGTGTGTACAGAGTATGTCAAAATTAATGGGCGCCACCTTCCAAATCACAGCAGATTACCAGTTCTCGTGGAAGGCCGAGAAGCCAGCAGCTTACGGGAATCGGATTCGCCTTTATTGTGCCTCCTCCTATATGTAAAGCTTGCAAAGTCCGTGCACGCAGAGATAAAAATACACAAAAATAGAAGATGTGGTAAAATTTCAAGGCAGATATAATTAAACTATTTGCAATAAATCACTGAATACAAAAAGAACATAACAAATGGAAATGTTTATGGTTCAATACTACAAAAGGTTAGCTGAATGTTCAAATCGAGGCTCGCCGTCCCTGGCTTACGGCATTTAAATTCTTAAGACAAAGCTACGCAGCTAGTGGCGCCTGAGTTTACAAAAAACATACAGTCTATAATTACTTTTTACAATTAACAGGAAAAAGAAAATGACAATTAACGACTGAGGATCGCTTCTTGTCGCATCAGAAAAAAAAGGTTCGATCATTTGAAATTTGAAAATGAAACGCCGAAAAGGTTTTTTTCACAACACAGTAACTACTTATTTTACCTTGATTTTCGTGGAAGGGAGTAGAGAGAGAGGCAGGCACAATAATTTTGCGGTGTTCTTAAGATGGAGGAAAAACCGCAGACAAAATCTGGGGTGTTTTTAAGTCCCGAAAAGGGGTAGACGACGTTATTCGGGAAATTTAGAAACCACATTTTCGCTGCCACGCCCCTGGAGATTGAATGGCTTCCAACACGGGTTTGACATTGAGAGAGAGAGAGAGAGACAGGAATTTCAGACGATTAAAACAGCTCCAAGAACCAAACTTCCACAGGTTTGAATCGCTTATATCCAATATAAATCGAGAAAACAATTTTACTGAATTGTTCTTGCACCAAAGCTAATACTCTGCTAATATTTACATATATTCCGACTCAGTCGAGATTGTTTTGCCTAACGCAAAAATACGTTAATATAACTCAGTTAGCAGACGAGCCGCGAAGCAAAACCCGATATTCAAAAATACGTCTGTTGATTCCCTAAGTCTAGCGTCCACTTAATTTCTTAATTTATTTACGGTCCCCGAAGATGGAATTGGGTGACCGGATCAAGCGAAGGTGGTAAGCCGACTGCCGAAGAAACGCAATGCGAACCTGCATTGCCCAAAACACCACATTGCGAAATATGGTGCAATAATTCTGGAACAATTGGACACGTAAATTCGCAGAAAGCGTCCAGTGCCAGGCCCAGATAATAGATTAATCGGCCATTTCAGCCTACAAAGGGAAACTCTCAAAGGCTTCGCGAAATTGGCCTCCCATAACTCAATCTAAAAAAAAAGGAATATAGCGATTGTCTTAAAAATGGCAATTAAAATAGAATTTTGATTCCTATAAAGCGGCATTTAAAATATGACTTCAATTCAGATGAAGTGGCAAAAGCAAATGAACATAACAATGTTCCCCGCGATCCCATTCTTCACGGTTTATGTGTACTTCGAAGGATTTGTGAAAAGAGTATTTTGTTAACATGTGGTCCGTTCCAATTTTTAATTTCGGACCAGATACTACATTTATTATTTTGGAGTGTCCCCAGGTGTGTTGTGTGCTTCTCCTATTACCCGTGCAGTTTAGGCGATATGCTCCCATGCGTCCCTCGCCCTTAATTATTATATTTTGCGGAGAAAGTTGCAGGAGAGATTCTAGTGCTGCTGTAGGAGTGCTTCTGAATGCCACAGTTATACAGATACAAGCCAGTCTTGGAACACTAAGAAGCTGGTTTATTGTTTGTCTTTGATTTACTTTGGGTTACCATACTAGTGAGCTATAGGTTATTGTCGCTCTTATCACCGTTGTGTAAAGCCAAGAAACTATATTTGGTTTTAATCCCCATTTACTTCCAAAGGCTCTTCTTGCCATTATCAAGGTTGTTTTTGTCTTGTTAGTGGTTTTTCGCAAATGTTGGTTTTAGTCAACTTGGTGTCTAGAATCACACCCAAGTATTTGACCTACCACTTGATGTGCAAAGTTTGCAAGAGTTCTGGAGGATTTATGTCTCCGTAACTTCTCTTCGTAGTGGATGGTAAGAGGCTGATTTTTGCAGGAATTACTGTTAAGGTTTTTTTCTTGGTTACACCATATCTCGACCTTAGCGAGAACAGTTTGCATTATCTCAGAAATTATATTGCCGTGCTTACCATCTATAAGGACGACTACATCGTCTGCATAACCAAGGGTAAAGTAGCTTTCGTTATTCAGGTTTGTGAGTAGGTCGTTTATAACCAGATCCCAAAGTATGGGAGATAGTACCTGTCCTTGCGGGCATCCCCTGGTTGCCGACACCTCCATCTCTTCGCCGCATAATGTGGCTTGTACTTGTCCGCTTTGTAGCATGTTTCTTATCCACCTACATTACATGAGGTGTCGTCAATACTACGTCTCTTATCCGCTTGTGTCATTGATTCAAAGGAGATATTATCAAAGAAAGGCTCCTAAAGCGATTTCCTTGTTTTGTAGACAGCGCTCTATCCTGTTGACCAGGGTATGGACTGTCAGTCGTATTACGAGAAGCATAAGCAGAAAGTTATCCAACAAGACTTAGAGATGGCAAATGTGCCACAGCATACAACACCCGCGGAAATCTCAAAACCAACAATATGTGCATATATACATATATTGTTGTGTTACACTTGATAAAATGGACTTAATTCTATTTAAATATAAAGTATTAAAGCTATAGGAAGTTTTTTCTGTATGAAAATGAGTGCTTCACATGCACTATTTTCGAAGGAGTTCATACGTTGTCCTTTCCGATCATTTTTCGGGTTCTCGTAATATGAGAATTATAAGTTTTGATTTCATCTTAAGGAAATTTGGCAATGGAGCCGCGGTCAGAATGTTGTTTTCATGCCTTTCACCAATTTTTACTGAGTCTTGAGCTATAACAAAAATGATATTAATATAAATGTTTATAATTTGACAGTTCAGACCAATTTTGTAGATTTAACCATATTAATGTGGTTAATTGGCGGTAATTGTACTGAATGCCATTGACTTAGCATAAGAGGAAACTTTGTGTTGTATTTATTTAAACATTGAATGTGTATTAATTTGTTTATCTGCAAAGTTAGATAATTTTCATCGACGATAATAGAAATCAAAAATTTCATCGAAAGAATGCCTAGACTCTGCTATATTTGTATGTAAACTTGTATTACGAGTACAAAGATGGATGAATTTCGTCGTATTTCCCATAGCAACAATACTGTATTTGTTTATTTATGTGTTATTTAATCGTGTTTTGACAATTTCGTTTATATGTATGGAAATTGCTAAGTTATTTCTATTCCTTAGGGAATTATGAGTTTAAATGCCATTATATACGAATTGTTTCGAAATTTTCCTATATTTAAGCGTTTTGATCCTTTTAAAATGTTTTATAAATGATAGTGTTGTTATGTTAGGATAGTTTAAGAGTGTTTTCAAAACATTTAAATGTTAATTTGTTTATTTATCGATAATTTATCGAATTTGTTTATATTTTCTAGGTTAGTTTTCATTGTATATGGGTCACGTTTGGTCTTAAAAGACTTGCCTTTTTATGAGAAATTCAAATATATAATTGGTTTTGCCCTAGCATGATCCATAGTTAAGTTATTTAGTTTACAAGATTTTTTTATTCGAATTTGGTCATTTTAAAGCTTGCTCCTCATTCGTCGATTTTTTCAGCTGACATGCAAAGTAGATTAGATTTTGTTAAAAGATCTGAAAGTTTTGTGAGTTGCTATGACAACGCTAGCTTTTTTCAGAGTACGTATAAAAGGAGAATTTTGGACGATAGCGTCACTTCTTAAACATTTTCTAAAATTGACGACAAGGAACCTGTGAAGGTTTCCTAACCAAATATGTAAAATTAATTATTGTTTTATTGACATATATCACAGTTTGAATAAAGTTTTACAAAGTTCTAAGTGTTTTACCTGCCGAAGAGTTTAACAAGTCTAGTGCTACGTGAATACAATAATAATTATCTCAGTGCTTCGACTTAAAAAAAATATAATTATCAACGTCCAACAACCAAACAACTATTAATAATTTTTTCGGTTATCTGCAACATAACCTATAAAATGTGCTACGATTAAATATTATCCTACAACCAGCGACGTAAAAGCCTATCTATTACCTGAAATTCAACAAAGATTCAGTGCAATCCAGGAATTACTGAGAGGCCGATAAGAATTCTTCGTTTATTGGAATTGTACGAGTAACTTGATTTTCCATCCACACGAGATCAACAACGAACATAGAGAGAACCGCGTAATACAAGGCAACGTACGCAGGAAAGAATGAAGCAGATAGAAATATTGATAAACAAAGGAAGGAAAAAGCTGAACCACAGGTTTGATAGTGATTAGTTTAATTATTTTAAATTTTTTATTGTGCAATTTTGTGTTTATTTGCCAATTACTGTTGAAGTTCTTGAAAGGTTATTTTCCTATTCACGCAAATTTTCAATTCACCTAAATTTTATTGCCCAGTATTTAATTTGTTCCTTTGCAGTTTCCCTTAATAATTTAAATACATTTTTCCTTACGAATTCAAATGATTTAAAATTGCCTTGCCTAATTCCTTTAGTTATAAAAATATGAGAATTCAATTTCGTAATGCCCAATTATTTCAATTCGAGTATTTAATAACCCTGAGAATAAACTAATTTAACTTTTATTTTAAATAAAGTTGATGTTTTATTTTAGTAAAGAGTCTTGTTTTAAGATAGTGCTGTGTGGGTGTTTATTTTCATACAATTTTGTCGTCAATTAGTATATTCCATT
>JABXWE010042610.1:0-31550 GCA_014611495.1 Limonius californicus | reverse complement strand
AATTCAGGATTAGGACACACATTCCTGGGATTAGGTAATCCGGAATCAGGCAGTTAAAATCCAGTTACATTCACTAAATTAAAAAGAAATAGAAGCAACAATTAAGCGGCCGGAATCGCTACTAATACAAATACATAGGCGCAATAGGAAAGCCCTTAGAATAGAATTCAATTTCATTCTGAAATTAGTCCACCCGTTTGTTAAGGTAATCAAGTTGCAGGTAGCTACTACGAAAACTAACAATTAACAGGTAAATCAGTCACGCCGTCGGAAACGCAGTTGATTTAATTCAGGATTAGGACACACATTCCTGGGATAGGTAACCCGGTACCAGGCAGTTAAGATTCAGTTACATTCACTAAATTAAAAAGAAATAGAACCAATAAGTAAGCGGTCCGAATCGCTATTAATAAAAATACAGAATAGTATTCAACGTCATTCTGAAATTAGTCAACCCGTTTATTAAGGTAATTAAGTATCAGGTAGTTACCACGAAAGCAAAAAATAAACAGCTAAATCAGTCACGCGGTCAGTAACGCATTTAATTTAATTCAGGATTAGGACACCTATCCCTGGGATTAGGTAAGCCGGTTTCAGGCAGCTAAAATTCAGTTACATCCAAACCACGATAAGAGAAATCGGTAACTCAGAACCGAGATAGCCAGGAAATAAGAACATTGTGAAACTCTGCCACCAGAGTTAGTAGGTTCACCTGCATAAGAGCATAACGGTCTCAGGTGCGTACACTGTGAAACTTTGATATCAAAGTTTATTAGGGTCAAAACCACGATAAGAGAAATCTGTAACTCAGAACCGAGATAGCTATGAAATAAGAACATTGTGAAACTCAGCCACCAGAGTTAGTAGGTTCAACTGCATAAGAGCATAACGGTCTCGGCTACGTACTCAACACCCATTGATGCGTAGCTTACTAACTACCTGGTGTTGCAGTAGCGGTGTCAGGCGGTATACATTGCGGGCATGCTAACGCGCTGCAGCACCCCACCCGATCCCACCATATCCCGCACATTCCTACCCACCTACTGGCATGGGGTAGGCCTGGCGTATCCAGGAGTGACCTCCGAGTCAGCTCCATGTCAGATGATGATGATGATGAGACATAGAAAATAAACTAGATATATGCGAGAGGAAGATATTTAGAAAAATATATGGAGTTGTAAATGAAGGAGATGTGTGAAGGAGGTGGACACACTAGAAGTCATGGAACGAAACGAACAACAAAAAATAGCAGAGAAAATACAGAGAATACGATGGATTGGACATATCGCCAGATTTCAACATTGGGGAGTAACAAAAATTTTGCTAGTTAAGTGGGTAAAATACGGAAAAGCTCTCAAGCAAGGAAGAAGTAGATGAAGGCACTAAAGGAGGAATTTGTGCAGTGTCATACCAAAGAGTGGAAAAAACTTGCAGAAGACAGAAAAAAAGTGGAAATGGCAATTGAAGCCTTGGGTCCCTAAGACCTGCAAACCTATTTTGTACACTGTTTACATATTATAAAACTTACGAAAGGAATATTCAGGTCATCGTAGAACAACTTGGTGCATTCGGATTTGTCTTGGATGCCAAATAAATAATACTATTAAGTGAATAAAATCTAAGTTTAGTTTCCACCGCAAAAGATTTTAGAGCACTGTATTTCTACTTTCTACAATCTTTTTAGTAATGTATTATTAAATATTTCAGGAACTTTACGCGAATATAGTTTTTGTTTCAACATTGGTTGAAAAGTTATTATGTACACAAGATAGAAGAAAAGTTATGCGAAATTTATATATGTACAACAAGCTATGCAAGACCAAACTCTGCTTGTATAATAGATGTCAACGTATCAGAGGCATCTCCATGTTTCCGTTTTGTTAACTAGCGTAAATGAAATGCATCTAAAAGAACTTTAAGGATCATAAGCACACATTATTTTCCACTTTCTAATTTGGGTGCGGATGCGAAGTTATTTTTCTTTAAACGGAACAATCGTTATAATCTATTCTATTTTATTAATGAATAATTTGAATTTAAATAAAATACTATAATGCACCTACAAGCTTAGATTGAAAATAAATATGAAACATATTACACCCATAGACCAATACCATCGTTTCAATAAATATAGACCTAGGATAACAGAGAGCAGGGCATACATCTCTTTGGCTCAAACGTTGACATTTCAAAGTTGCAATAGAAAAACACTAATTCAACACGATGGCATTTAAATTTATTTTTGGTATAAACCGGAGTAATAATAGCTTTAAAAGATATAAAACTACCAAGTAAATATCGTGGTATTAACACTACTTGACTCAGCCTTAAAATTGATAACGAAAATCATTATAAATAAACGTAATGCGATAATAACACTACAACATGACCAGCAGGGCAAAAGTCAATTGAAATTAACAAAACTGTGTGCTTTTGATCGAATCTACCCGACGTAATACATCTACAGAAAGACAGAAATGTGCTGGAGCAAATTGAGTATATGTATATACACACCATAATTAGAGTAGGTAAATGGTACACATTTAGGACCAATACCCACAGAATGTAATATAAGGCAAGGAGATTCCCTGAGTCCGCCACTGTTTAATATTTTCATGGATGAGATCATCAAAAAAGATAAAAAGTTGAAAGGATACCGATAATATCAAGATGAAATCAAAATAGTATGTTATGCCGACGATTCCGCGTTAATTGCAGAGAATGCCGATGACCTGCAGAGAATGTTACACTCTGCAGTGCAAATAAGTAAAAAAGTCAATATGAAAGTATCGACTTTTCAAACAAAATATATGACCATAAGCAAAATACCGATTAGATGCAAGTTCGAGGTAAAAGGAATCGTTATTGAATAAATCTCAAGATTCAACTATTTGGGAATAAATGTAGCAAGCTGGAACTACAAAAGACGAAATAGTAGTGTAAGCTATTAAAGCAAATAGAGTATCTGGAGCGTTCAACGATATATTGTAGAGTAACAAATAAATAAACAAAGAAGTAAACGCCAGAATTTACAAAAGTACGGTGAGATCACTTCTAGCATGCGGCAGAAACCTGAAGCTGCACGACTCGTACGAAAGAGATGTTGGAAGCAAGCGAAATGTCGATTTTGAGAAAAATAGAGAAAAAGATCAGAAGAGATCACATCACCATCAGATACGAGACGACTAACAGATACAGCCCATCCACGACTGGGTTCAAACAACGAGGAGAGAGTGAACCGCTCACAATATCCAGAACGAATACAATTAGAATGGTGAAAATAGCACGGGATAAATCACGGAGGGCAAAAGAGGTAAAGATAGACCCAGAAAGCGCTGGAATGAATCATTGTAAAATATAATAATATCTCCCGGAAAAAAATAGCCGAAGCCTGTCAAAGAAGTAAGAATGAGCAGATATAAACGTCTATATACGATATATCATGTTCGAAGTAAAATTATCTAGTAAAATTAAAATGTAAGTGTACTTCCTTCAAGGTAAAATGTCCAAACCCAAAATAAAAATCGAAGCCGCTTAATGTATTATATACAGGGTGTATCAGAAATAGGTACAAATATTAAATTCAGTGGTAGATTACAATATATACAAACTAGAAAAAACATTTCATTGGCAATGGGACCCTTAAAATATGAGAAAATAATAATTGAAACTTTTACCCAAAATTGTTTGAATACCGCAGGATAATAACAAAAATTTGAGTTCAAAGAATGTTATGCAAAGGAGAGTAAGATAGAAGTGCAAAAACATTTCTTATCACCTGCCACAAACCAATACTGTTAGGTAGGTCAGTAATTTCTATTCAGTTATCACAACCTAGACAAGTTTTTACGTGTTTGCCCACTTTGGATTTACTTTACAATTAGGTAATAACCTTCTACAGCTTAAATGCATTCTCTATGTAGCATCAGCAGTTCTCAAACAAAATTTTATTATATTCTTTAATTCAAAAAAATAATCGTAAGGATTTTTGAAAAATGAATAGTACCATTGAATTCTACTTGAGCCGATCTATTACTGGTTTAAACATTTGTACCTTTTTCTGAGACACCCTGTATAATGTACTTTTAGGTAAACAGAGTGATTCATGGGAGAGTATGACCCTATCATTCCAAAAATAGGCAAGCCAAAATACATATAACGAGCCACTACGGTATCTAATTTTTTACTAACGGTATTTAAAATTTGAATAGAATAAAATAGCAAACATACCAAACAAACATCTCTGATTCATTATACCGCCAATAAAAATTTAGATACCGCAGTACTTTGTGATGGGTACTATGGGTTGCCCATTTTTAGAATGTTGACTTCTACCATAGGCAAATAACACTGCGTGTTAATTTGCCTATGCTTCTACTCTCTCACGAATTACCCAGCATGATAACTACCTGGAATTCGCTTTTTGTTTTTAATTTATAAATTAAATGTGAATGATCCTGAATTTTTATACGAAAAAGTATAACTAAAACTAAACCATAATATATTTCTAGATTTTCTAGTAAAGATTGTTGCATAATTACATAATTACAATTTACTTTTAGTAACTAATATGCTACTTACCCAATCTGTAATTCGGGACTACGAGTACGATATCCTTATCGAGAAGAATTTCGGGCCCATATAAATCATAATTGCCAGATCCAGTAAAAAAAGCGCCTCCATGAAGGAATATCATCACAGGAAGAAGCCTCGTATCATAGTCAGTTACCTAAATTATGAAATTCTATTAGGTTTCAAGAACTGCTTAGCATACTCCGCATTAAATATTATCTTAAGGAATAATAAAAATAACCTGCGGTGTGTAAACATTTAAGTAAAGGCAGTCTTCATTTCCTCGTACATTACTGTCACTGTTAAAAATATTCGTTTGTGGACAAACGGGATGGAGACCGGTAGCATTTCGAAATCCACTCCAACTTCTAGCAGGCAGAGGAGCCTAAAATTTGCATTTTTAAATAAATTCAGTGTCTAGTTAATTGAATTTGATATTCATGCAACCTCAAATCGAAGTGGTCCAACAGGTGGCTCTGCGTAGGGAATACCCGTGAAGGAACTAAATATTCTTCTTTTGGCAGTTTGTAGATATTGACCTCTTAGAAACCCTTGCTGTATTTGTACATGTGGATCTCCAGAATGTACATAAGTTAGCAACGTCAGAAAAATAGCTGTACGAATCATGATATGTTGTTGAAAGTTTTAATTTATATTTGATTATTAATTTAGTTAACAGCTGTCTTTATATAAAAAGCCCATTAGGTAGGTGGTGGCACGAGTGGTCGAATAAACTGTTTGCAAATATAACACCAGCGTCTGGTCATAGACGTTTAATTTACTTCCTTATACAAAAAATATCATTTAAAAAGATAGATACGTTCTTAAATGTAAAGAATGCGGATAACTTAGAAGTGTGGTCCCTGTACAAAATTATTACATCTTAGAAATATATTAAATGGAAATTCTAGAACTGAGGGTGATACCATTACTAATTAATATCTCGAGAGAGGGAGCGTAACTGTTTCATAATGTGATAATTGTAATATTAAAATGTTTCCAAGCCTGTTTCCGCTATTTTGGTGATATGCGGAAGCGGGGAATCTATTTTTAAGTAAAGTATTCGGGTGGAACGTGCTAATGAAACAGATGCAACACTTTTTTACAGTTGTTTAGGTATGTATTCCTTTCACCAACGTATCAGTGAAAGTTTAAAGTTACACTTATTAGCAGTCAAAATTTGTTGTCTAACAACAACTGAAACTTGAAATTAGTTTAAGACGCGAAGAAGTTTTTGTTCGTATTGTAAAAGTATATTTTAAAATTACATAACAGTAGATAATGTGTTTTGTGATGAATATCGATATATTGCCACTGCTCTAATGTTTATAAAACACGACTGGGTGGCTACTACATAGCAAGCCAACCAATATATGAACTTTAACATAACAAATTTCATGAGATTCGCGGATATGCAGCAGAATATACAGAGTATATCACAGAAGAGCATTGCCCTACCATTCTAGAAATAGGCAACCCAAGATATATATCGCAAGATACTGCAAGGTTTAAATTTTTATTAGCGGTATTATGAATCAACAATGGCTGTGTGATATGCTTGACTGTTTACTTGCTTAAGTAATGTTCATTCAACACGAACAAAGTTTGTATAATATGTATTCGAATGTAGAAAAAATGTCGTAGAAATACTTCTAGGGTATCAGATACCAGGACGGGCTCCTGCGAGAACTCAACGAAGCTGGCATCTACACGCAAGGCTATGCAGATGACCTTACCATTCTAGCTATCGGAAAATTTACAAACACAATCTGTGGGGAAACCCAGAATGCTCTCCGAATTGTGGAAACATGGTGCAGAAGGCACAACTTGGCGGTTTCAAGAACCACAAGTATTCGGTACCTCTTTGAGGGCCGCCGGAAAGGTGAAGTACCGAGGAGTAATTCTGGATGCTAAACGCAGCTGGAGGGAGCACTCATAAAGACAAATACAAAGAGAAACTGCCTCCTTCTGGATGAGCAGACGCACCTTTGGGAAAACTTGGGGCCTAAAACCGAATGTCAGCATGTGGATGTACATGGCGGTAATAATGCCCCTACTCACCTATGCGGCCTTGGTGTAGTGGCCCTCTAGCACCACAGCAAGCGCAAGAAAACGTTTTGGTCAACTCAAACGACTAGCTTGTCTAGGAGTGACAGAAGCAATGCAAACTGCCCCCACTTCGCCTTTGCTGGCGACTTGCGCCCCTTCACATAGTGATTGAGGCTGAGGCTAGGAAGGCAGCTTACAGGCTCAAGTGTGCTGGCCAGTAGTCAAATGCTGGAGTACCACTGGGGCACATGGAGGTCCTGCCGAGGTTGGCGGAGACCCATGTCATCTTCAATATGAGTGACCGTATGTTCACCAGATACTTCTTCAACACACCTTACAAAATCGTCCTTCCTGCTAGAGAAGACTGGAGCACCCAAAACTGCAACCATCTGACTTCAAAGGGCCCTGTATGGTTCACAGATTACTCTAGGACCCAAGATCGTATAAGCGCAGGTGTCTATGGCGAATCACCAAGAGTAAAACTTCTGTTCTCTCTCGGCAAGTACGCCACCGTTTTCCAGGCCGAAGTATACGCTATACTGGCCTGCACCCATGAAAACCTAGAAAGAGGTTTCGCAAATAAACATATCTACATTTGCTCGGACAGCCAATCAGCTCTCCAAGCCCTAACGTCTTGCATAGTAACTTTGGAGTTAGTGCTTGAATGTCGCTTGGCTCTGACGCGACTCTGTGAACATAACTCAGTAAAACTGCTGTGGGTACCGGGCCACAGCAACATCGATGGTAACGAAGAGGCGGACTCGCTGGACAGACAGGGCTCTAATGGGCACCCGTTCGGACCAGAACCAGTTTTCGGAATACCACAATGCAATAGAAAACTAGAAACGAAGAAGTGGGTGAAAACCCAATTCGCTCATGACTGGTCGTCGCAACAAGGACCTAGACAGGCTAAACTCTTTATCGGAGAGGAACCCTACCAAAGTTCCAAGTGCTCCTAAAGTTTAACAAGAAGCAAATCAGAACCCTAACAGGACTGTTGAAGGGCCACTATCACCTGAACAAACCCCTGCATAGGATCGGCTTTATAGACGATCCCACTTGCAGATTATGCCATGAAGAGGACGAATCCTCTCTTCAGATAATGTGCCAATGCCTCAGACTTTTGAGGCTGCGGCACAAACATTTTAGTGCTGGAATACTGGGACCGGAAGATTTACAGCTCATCCCCTTAAATCAGCTGCTAGTCTTCGCGGTGGGCACTGGGGTTTTTTGGGGACGAGTCCTAACAGTGCGGATTGCACAATGGGCCTATAGCCTGAGTGCTGTGGGTGAAAAAACCTGCACCGGTTCAATACAAGAAGGGTACCAGATTATATATTCCAAGTTCTCCTCACCGAAGGGGTGTGAGTAAAATCTTTCGGAAGCTGGAAGCAAAAGTAAGAGAAAATTGACCAACGCCGAAGAGAGGTAAAAGCAGCAGAACAACAAACGAATTATTTGAAATAGTGGTAATTATTTAATCTAGTTTACGCTGGCCTCCGCCTAACCATGATCTTACTCTGTTAAATTGGATTATGTGTCGTACAATTAAAGATGCGGTTTACCAAACTCCTACCCTTCAAATTAGGATTTGAAAAACAGAATCAGCGAAGCTAGCGGGTTGACTAGGCCGCAAGCGATAAATGAAAATGTATTATTTTTGGGGAATTAACAGCCCAGTGACTATAAGTACAGGGAATTTTTCTTTTTAGTATACATTGCCAATGTATACTTAAAAAAAACGCATCAATTACGCCTATTATGTAGGCAACCAACTATACACACAACTAAAGCATGCTGTGGCCAAAACAATCAAATTAATTCAAGGTTAAAAAATTAAATTTGTCTTTCTTTAGTATCTTTTAGCTATTTTTATACAACCATGCACAGTAAAGACGAAAAAGTGGAATTTCTATTGTGGTATCAGAATGGTAACAGCTTAAGAACTGCGAGAGACTTATTTTCGCTAAAATATCCAGAAAGACCTATTCCTTGTATTCGAACCATACAAACATTTGTTAGAAAATTTAAATCAGAGGGATGCGTAATAAATTCCCATAAAATAAGAACTAAAAGTAATCACGTTTTAACCGAAGAAATGCAATTAAATATTTTGTGCTATGTTGAAGAAACCCCATAGTATCACTACGACAAATAGGTTCACATTTTAATGTTTCTAAAACCTCGGTATTTATAAAACTAGAATAATTTAAATATAAATCGTACACTTTTTCTAATCCCCAACAACTATTTGATGAAGACAAATAAAAAGAACAATCGTTTGTGAAACTTTCTTCAGTTTGCCGAATGAAGATGAATACATTTTAAATAAGATAGTTTTTAGTGATGAAGCAACTTTCACAATAAATGGAGAAGTCAATTCACAAAATTTTCGGTAGGTATTATAATTCCTCATCTATCCACTATCCAGTATCCTGATAAACTTATTTCTTAGATATTGGTCCGGCACTAACTGCCATTTACAAAACTTAACTCACAGTCAGTACACTGGAAAAGTTAACGTATGGCCAGGAATAGTTGAAAATAAGCTTATCGGTCCATATGTTATTAATGGTAATCTCAATACAGCCAAATTTTTAGAGCTACTAAGGAACGACATCATTCCGCCAATAGATAACTTAAACATCGATGACCCGTAGTTTCAAATGAATGGAGCCCCTCCGCATTCCACGAATGCTATATGAAACTTTCTAAACGACAGGTTTCCAGGACGTTGCATAGGAAGATTCGGTCCTATATCGTGGTTCCCGCGTTCTGCAAATTTGTCGCCCATTGACTTCTTTGCTTGGGGATATCTGAAATCAAAAATTTATACAAACATTCCAATAAAAAGTATTGATGAATTAAAAGATCACATACGTACCGAATGCAATAGCTTGAATCCCGACTTTCTTGAGAATGCTGTGCGTGCTTTTCAACACCGTTTAGGTTATTGTTTAGAAGTAGAAGGTGACCATTTCGAATACTTGTTGTAACTGTTGTTTTTATTTTCATTTCCGTTTTCTGTTATTGATGTTTAATGTTTTACAATAATAATCGTCGTTGTTGTTCAACTCATTTTGATTTATTTATTTAATATAAACACACCATCGACATAACTTTCTTACTCAAATAATTCATTCATAGTTTGTTGCCTACACAATAGGCGTAATTGACGCGTTCTTTTTAAAAGTATACATAGGCAATGTATGTAAAAGAAAAATTCCCTATATATGTAATTACATATAGGAATAAAATATGGTTTATTCGAAATTTACAGATGTCTGCATCATTATCATTATCAGGAAAATTAATTCAAAATCAGCACATATCAATTTTTTTTGTAATATTGATAATACGACGGGGTATTGATATCTATTTAGCCTGGAAAGTTTCTAGTAAAGAAAACTGAATATGGTTGCCATGGTTACAACTATGATATTTTATAAATAAGTTGTCAAAGTTTGACATCCATAAGTTGAACGGTGATCAAACTGTGAATTTTTGAAAACATATGTCTGAGGAAAAGATGGTATTTGAAAAAATCGGGTTTCGGTCAGTTATTAAGTATTTATTTTTGAAAGGGTTATCGGGCAAAGAATTTTTGCTGATATGATAGAAACATTAGGTGATCAGTGTCCTTCATACGCCACTATTAAAGACTGGACGATTAGATGTGAAAGATGAGCACCGCCCTGGAAGACCAATTTCTGTGACGACTCCGGAAAACATTGATTCTGTCCATGATATGATTTTAGAAAATCGACGTATTGGGATTAAGAATATTGCAGAAGCATTGCACATTTCCTATGAAAGTGTGTGTCACGTCATTCATCACGATTTGGTTATGCGAAATCTTTCGGTCACATGGATTCCAAGATGCTAGAACGTTGATCAGAAGCGCGTTCGATTGACAACGCCAAACTGCCGCCGTTTTGCAGAAGATTCCTTAAACTTTTTGGATCGCGGTGTTACTGTGGACGGATCGTGGATCCATCACTATGACGCAGAGACTAAAGAACAATCCAAACAGTGAAACCATGTGTGTTCTCCACGACCCAAAACATTGCGTGTTCAAAAATCGGCTGTAAAGATTCTTACTTCAGTTTTCTGGGACAAATATGGGGTAATTCTGATAGATTATTTGGAACGGGGTAGAACTATCACGGGAGCATATTATACTGAGTTGCTAACTAAATTATGTAAGAAAATTGTGGAAAAAAGCCGCTGGAAACTTGCCAGAGGTGTGCTCTTTTTGCAAGACAACCCTCCTGCTCACAAGTCATTGATTGCACTGCAAAAAATTGATGAAATTGGTTTTGAATTGGTTTACCACCCGCCCTATTCTCCGGATTAAGCATCGTCAGACTATTATTTGTTCCCAAAACTCAAAAAACATTTGAAAGGTAAAAGATTTTCGACAAATGACGAAGCAGTATGTGCCGTTGAGGAGTGGTTTGCAGACCAAGACAAAGATTTTTTTAATGGAAATGAATTACTTTATGAACGTTCTGCTAAATGTATAAGTCTTAAAGGAGATTATGTTGATAAATAACATTTTGTTTTGAAATATTGTGGCGTTTTATATGGTAGGCTAAGTACTTATCAATACCCCCTCGTATACCAATTGCACGGATGTAATACGGGTTTTCACTTTTCTATATGCACATGTTTTAAGAATTGATATACCCAGTTAGATGAAACCTGGTTTCATCATAAATGCTATTTTATTAAAAATTTTATTATCATTAAGATTATACTGAAACATGTGGCAATATATATCTATCTTTAAACAATATAGGGGTAAAAATTCTTTGGTAATTTAAAAAATTTATATGGGTCTTGTAAAAAAAAGTAGAGCCGATCGATTCTATGCTTAAATCTAATTGTTGAGATAGCCGTCATACTGAAATTGTCGGATCTTCGTGGACTATCTTTCTTGCATGTTCGACAACATTTTCAGTTCGACAACGAAGTCTTTCTGTTTTTGGCTTGTGATTTATAGAACGTGTTTCACCAAAACGCGCTACTATCCCGATACTTCAGTTCAGGCAGTCGTTTCTGTTTTCATTCCGTTCACCATTGCGAAAATCTGACTAAAAATGTTCTTTTTTTTTGAAAACACTTTACTGTAAAATAATTAAAAATTAAATTTGTTATAGTTTAAATTGAATTCGATTTATATCCAATTAATAAAAAATTATGACGTTTGAGATTGTGCAGACATGCGCTTTATAATCCACGGCCACCCAGGACTTTTTTTTGATATTTAATCAAGCGAATTCGGCAAGTCTTTGCTACACGTATACAGCTGTGTTAATCCATTGAATTTGCTTAGCAATAAGGGGTTACCTAACCCATCCCTGGTTTTTCTCTATTCACTATCAGATGTCTTGGGGAAGTGTCCTTCTTAAAAGTTCGTGAATATTTCTAGTGCCTATATGGTAGTAAGCTGACTTATTGAACACCTGTTCTATACATATAAAACATAATAATAACATATTACTACATGGAAAACAGAAACGGAACAATATGGAAATCATTTTACTGTGATTTATGTGTTGCATATACGGCACCATAAACGACAGGTGTGACGTTTGCTCAGAATACGTAGAGGATGAAGTACCAGAGTTATGCAAGTTCTGAAATCTCAAAGTCATTGGCAAGGCGATCTACAACGTCAAGTCTAATTTAAGACTGATAATGAATTACTTTTGGACTATGAACAGTAGTATTTAAGAGGCAATGCAAATGTCTATTTCAAACTGGGCGCTGATAAAAGTGCTATTCAATCGTAACTATCAATTGATAAAGTCTAGTATGTACTTAGTGTGATAATGCACTGCTTACAAAACACGTTATAACAATTTAGATACAGGTTATTAGTTAAATTGAGGTGGGAAATAGTTTTGAGCAACAATGACTTACAAAACAGCTGTGATGATATTTTTAACAATATTTCTTACATTGTATGAAAGTCGAGATGGATTGGAAGTGCAAGTGGAGCAAGGAATACTTAGGGGTAAATACTGGAAAAGCATTAAAGGAAGAACGTTTAGCGGATTTACAGCAATTCCTTATGCAAAACCACCTGTAGGAAACCTTCGATTTAAGGCAAGTAACTTTGTCATTTCATTTTTCAACTGTATTAAATGGTTTATCTATTTTAGTAGATTTATTATCATCAGTAAGTGATACTTTAATATCACAAAATGGAATGATTAAGGACTAAAAATCCATTTTACAATAGAAGGTTTTGTGTTTAAATAACCTACAATTGTAGCTAACTTCTAAAACTTAATTAATCACAACGTAGTATGTTTTTGTATAGAGAACCGTACCTCTATTCATACAAGTCATAATCCTTATCAAATATACAAACGGTTGTGCTGGTCTAACGTATATTCATGCGTTAATAAAACAAACGATTATTTAGGTTTCTGTAATAGGTAATTGTATTTATTTATTTTTATCGTTAAGTTGCGCAATCAATGAAATTCTAAATTAGTATATATTTATAAACAACATTCACTTTCACATTTTTAATTTTAAGTATAATTTTGGTAAAGAACGTAGAAACATGCACTAAAAATCGTGAACAATTTCCACAAAAATGCGCTTCCAAAAATTATGTATGTAGTAACTATACGGTTTATATAGCTATTGTACAGCAGTTTATATAACTAAACGTCAGAATTATATGCATTACAAATCCCAAAATATGCAGGCAAGATACACACTTAGAATTGCAAAAACTGCAATTAAATATGCAATATATGCATACAAGATTCTATTTAGATACTCCTTATAATTACACTGCAGTGGAATGCATCTTGGATGATTGATAGACAAAAAACAAATCTTGCGTTCTTGGCTACAAAACTTGACTTTTGGCAAGGAGCGCTTAGTCTATTCAGCTTGTGCAAGTGAGCAGTTCAATGCATTGCAGAAGACTGCTTAGCGTGTTACGGGCCAAACGAACTATTTCGTCGACCCGCAACCGGATAGGTTGAAAAAGGCCTGCAGCTTAGCTCAGAGGAGTAGGGCGTGTTCGCGAAAATCGCTTACGGGAGGAAATCTTCCTGGTTGTGTACAGAGTGGGTCAAAATTAGTGGGCGCCACTTTCCAAATCACAGCAGGTTCTAGTGGAAGGCCGAGAAACCGACAGCTTACGGGAATCGAACTCACCTTTATTGTGCCTCCCTCCTGTTTAAAAAGCTTGCAAAATTCATACACACGCAAATACAAATACAAAATAATAAAAGATGTATTGAATTTTAAAACACATATAATTAAACGACTGGAAAATACAATACAAAAATGACGACAAATGGTAATTTAATAGTTCTATATTACGAATAGTAATTTGAGCGCTCAGGAAGAGGGACTCGCTGTCGCTGGCGTACGTTATATAAATTGTCCAAACGGCTACGTGGCCAGTAGCGGCAAGGTTTACACGAATAACACAATATATATAATTACTCTTTACATTTAGTAAACCAAAAAAGGACAATGGGCGACTGAAGGCCGCTTCTTGTTGCAAAAAAAAGGGTTCAATCACTTAGAATTTAGCAAGTTAATGCGTAAAAAGTATTCTTTTTCACCACACAAAAAAACACTAGGTCCTTTACCTTGACTTCCGGTGAATGGGGTAGATAGAGAGGCAGGCACAATTCGGGGGTATTTTCAGGTCCGGGAAAAAGGTAGACCACTTCTTCAGAAAACTTTGGGACGAAACATTTGCTGCATAACCCTTGTAGTTCGTCGCAGCAACGGCATATGTACAGGAACAATAAATGGGCTCGATAATAATCCGCCAAAGGCGATCGCAAATTTGCAGTGAATTCTCTTTCCAGGGATAAAAAAAATCCAGCGTGTTTCTTTTAAATTCAACACTTGTCGATTCTCTGTTCACTCCACGATGATACAGCGATACGAAAATACAGCGATGGATACCCATCGAAAACATAAGCCGCCCCCGCAATACTTAATTTCTTAACGGCCCCCGTAGATGGACTTGGTAGACCGGAGTCGACGAAGAAGTAAGATCGACTGAAGAGCTAAACGCTACGTGAACGTGTTGGTCAAAAATATTACACTACCTTGACAAACAGTTCTGGAAAAATCTGAAACGTAAATTCGCAGAAAGCGTCCAGAGTCAGGTGCAGACAAAACACTAATCGGCAAATCTAGCCTACAAAGGGAAACTTCAAGGCTTTGTGGAACTGGCCCCTCATAACTCAATCTTAAAAACAATAATAACGAAAACTGTAATCGACATAAGAAGATTGTAATTAAAATAGAATTTTAATTCCTACGAAGCGGCAATTAAAGTATGACTCTAATCCAGACAAAGCGGCACAGTTTAAATGAACATAACAAGTGCGCTAGCGACGCGGGCTATACGCACAGGGCAAGACCATTGACGTACAATAAAACTATTGATATACGAAAATTGAGCGAATCACAACAGCTACTTCACTAAATTGTCTAGAGCAGGGGCCGACAATACACGACCGAAGGGCCGCATGCGGCTCTCTCGGACTTTCCGTGTGGCTCGCGTTGTTTCATCAAAAAACTCTTTTTCGTGTTTCCATTATTATTATAATTATTGGTGGCACCTTAACCCGTAAGTAGGGAGCTCGAAGGTTTTTCCTATTTCTCCCTAAAGTAAACAACAAACTGAAATATGAAATTGAACAAAATAACATAAAATTATGGCTAATATGAAATTGAGTAAAATATCATAAAATTATGGGTAACTAAGAAACAACTTACCAACACAAGCAAACAATTTCCTTTTACTTCGAAAGCCAATTATCGACTAGCACATTTCGATTAATTCTTTTTTGGCTTTCACTAATCGCAAAACTGATTGTATAATAGTGAATCTGTGACTTGTATACTAGATCCTACCACAACCCGAATAGCTCGCAGGTACTCACCGGAAGGTTAGTAACCGCAATCACGCCAACTGGCATACTAAATGGACCTTACATATCCGGAGACTCGCCACCCCGGCTTCAACACCCTTCCCGCAGGAGCAAGTTCAAACTTTCCTGGATCTAAAAATATACCACTTCCTGATAACAGTTAATAAAGATAACGTCTTTGGTTTCATAGTTCAGTCTATGAAAAAATTGTCGACCCCTGGTCTAGAATAAAGTAGTGTCTTCTGTTAGGCAAAATATTTTATATTCGTGAAAACAATCGTTGGGGATCTGGTGCGTGTCTATATCGCGGAAGTCTGTCTACTCCTACGGTGCAGTTGATTTAATCGGACCCACTCAAAATTCGGAGATATTTCGAACTACAATTGAAAATCCGATTGTTTTGGTTAAAATCACGTAATGATTGCAGTGCTCTTTGCCAGTAACTGCAGCTAGTGCATTTGCCATAGATTGTCTAACGTTTTCTATTCGTTCCCAGTTTTTGACGATGGTATCGCCTGCTGATTCTAGAGCTTTAATAGTTTGAATTAGTATAGTGGAAAAAGTTGCCATGTAATCTAATTCTCTCCGTATGTGGGAATTATTAAATGCATTTCTTTAAGCCAAATGTTAGGGTCGACCTTACGGGGTGCGAATAAAAACTACTGAAATTTAAATAAGATTATGGATTTATGGAGTTCCTGGGTAAACAAACAGTGGATGTGACCAGAACTCACTGGCGGCGATAGGTATATGGGATGCAACCGATAATAATACACAGGGTTACTGATCTGTCAATACATATTCAGCAGTTGTGGGGGGAGGGGTTCTCCAGCCCCCTACTCCTGGATTATGATTCGAACAGGATACTGATGCTCATCTACCGACGAGTTGAATGGCCATAGCCACTCGTAATCGTAGATTAATTACTACAATTATGGATATCTTCTGGTGCACCAATCCTCCAGAGGGATTCAGGCAATCAGACTACGTCTAGTCACTCTGTTATTGACAGGAGTCGCGAGGGGACAATACCCCGCGTAAAACTCTGCCGATGCCATTCTGGCATGGATGTAACATTCATAATAATAATAATAATAACAATAATTCGACGTAGCGCCTTTACGAACCACCTCTGCCAGCTGACTAACGCCCGAATGATTGCTAGATAAATAATGATTAAACGTGCCACATACATTATCTATTCATATAGCTAGTTATATTCACTACGCTACTGTTCCCAACAACTACGAACATAGATACACCAGTCGTATAATATCGATAATAGGACCCAGCGCTTCTAAACCACATATAATAACAAGTAGATAATACGAAGTTGCGAAGTTGACTTCAAAAATAAATTTTTCTTATATAAAAATAAACATTAATTACAGGGTATTCATTCCTCACTGTTTCTGAAACTAATTTTAATCCATACAAAATATCCGCCTAAAACGCATCTTTAAACATGTAAGCTGATCCATCAGTACAATTGATTTCCACTTTTTGGTTGTTGCTTACAGTAGGCCACAATGTCCTCAAATACGCAAATTTATATAAATCAGTTATAACATACTTATCTTCGATCTTCGAGTGCTTTATTTCTTACGAGGTGAAGCGACCTTTACTCCACTGTCTATGTTGCATGATTAAAGTTTCAGAAACATATAAATCACACGAAATGTAAACACTTCTACTCCAGAGAAGATTTACTAGGCAGAATACCTCGCTGGTTTGCTATTCCCTTATAGAAGATGTTCATTTAGTTATCTATAATTTAATTATATTTAGCAAAATTACATTATTAATAATTAGATTGTAATATAATAATAGAATTTGCTAAAAATTGGGCACCTCCCTGAAATCTAAATTAAGATTTTGATATTTTCTCTACAGATAATATTATTTACAGATATTAAATACTAGATATTCTATGCTGCAAACAGGAGTGAAGAAACCCTATTTATAAATATTTCACATCTTCCATAGTCATTTAATATTTCTTTTTAAGATACAAGTCCTATAGGCTTCAGAACATGTAGAAATTGGGCATTCGAAGTGGTTGATAACCCCGGATGGATTTTTTGTTCAAAATGTTTACTTAATAGAGATATATAGACTCTCTTAAATTGTGTAGATACCACTAAATTGAAGGCTTTGTTTAATTCCTAAAAAATATCAATTTTCAATCTAAATAAAGGAATCCGTAAAATAATGGCTGAATACATTACAAAATTACATATTAGTTCTCCATGTTAAAAACCATTTTCTGAAAGCGGAACATGAACTGGGTATTCGGAAATAGCAGGTCAACTTAAAAGTGATTCGTATCGGAGCTTAATTGTATTTAAACTTTTTTTTAGGTTATAATGGACTATAATTTATATGTATTATGTATTGGAAACATATTTTGATGTAAAGATAACCATCTGGTGTATGTAATGTGCATTTTCTTAAATCTATCCGGCTGTACATCTAGACATTTCTTTAAATTTAGTACTACTATTGTTGTAAATATGAAGTAAATTTTAATGTAGTGATAGCTAGACTCATTAATGGTAGCCTAAGCAGTTTTATTTATTAAACATCTTGAAAGAAAAATAGAATCCATCTAAATTTGCCAAGGAATTTTAAAGAGCACTTGCAGCAGGTACAAATCACTTATACCAAGATTGCAATCCCCGGATGCTGAGTTATGCGTTCAGATAAAATAGTCTGTTCTAAAATAAAACACTAAGATATCAAGCCTAGCATACATAATCATTATTTATTTTAAATTTTAGGCTCCAGTTCCCATAAAATCGTGGGATGGAATCTTAGATGCAACAACAGTTCATGAAGTTTGTCCACAAATCAATATTTACCTTGAGAATTATCCTATAATTGGAAATGAAGACTGCCTTTACCTGAACGTATTTACTCCACAGGTACCTATGGCATAGTGTCAGTTGCAAATATTAATTATATCTATACTCCTAAGATATTCAAAGTTAATTGTGGGTTTTAGTTAGAAAAAGAAGAACTTCTTCCGGTTATGTTTTATGTTCACGGTGGATCCTTTATCATGGGAAGCGCCAGACATGATTGGGTAGGCCCTGAGATTCTTTTAGACAAAGATATTGTCTTAGTCACAGTAAATTACAGACTTGGGGCCTTAGGATTTTTAAGTACTGCAGATGAAGTGGTACCTGGAAACAATGGGTTAAAGGACCAAGCAGTTGCTTTAAATTGGGTTAAAAAGAACATAATTCATTTCGGTGGTAACCCTAACAAAATAACCATTTTTGGTAATTCGGCCGGAGCAGCCTGTTCCCATCTTCATGTATTTTCCCCCTTAACTAGAGGTATGTATTTTAATAAGATTTATGATGGTTATGAACTCATTAGGTTTATAATTACTTTACAGATTTATTAAGCGGGGCAATCATTCAAAGCGGTTCAGCTACTTCCAGTTACGCCGTTGCTTCTGGTGAAGAAGCTGTAAAAAATGCCCTTAAATTAGGGCAATACTTAAACTGTGGAGATAGCTCCAATCAAGAACTGATTGACTGTTTAAGAAAACGTGATGCTTTTGAAATTATAGCACAGGACGTAAAATTGGCGGTAGGAAAACCGTAGGGTTAATTTCAGAGTTAGCGAAACCGATTATTTTTAGAGTTGGGACAACGATTCGGTTATACCATTTAAACCTGTCGTGGAACCTATAGGAGATGGAGCCTTTATAACAGAATTTCCAGTAGAAACGCTAAAATCTGGTAAAAATGCTCAAATTCCGCTTATGATCGGCATAACCACAGAAGAAGCTGCTTACAAATCTGCAGGTTTGTATTTAAATAATTCTTCAACCATGGACTTTAGGGACACCAATTGTTTAACTTGTAAGGTGTATGTTTAAATAATGATTTACTTAATCAGTTTCAATCCAAACACGTTTATCAATTTTTACTTTTAAGATAACACATTTTTTTAAACTAGATGTGGTTTTGGCCTCTCTAGCCCTGGGTCTTCTTTTTTCTTATGAGGTCGATGCCGTCCTAGTGGTTTGTTGCTGGATGATTGGTTAGTTAGTGCTGGTTTCTTGGTTCATCGTTCCTGGTGTGCTTAATTGCTTCAGAGTCTCGTATGCAAGTTATCTAAAATTTGAAAAACTGGTTTACTGTAGTGCCTGTTACCTCATTGTTAGTGTAATGTCTTCCACTAAAGCAATAAGGTTGTCTGGGAAGTCTAGCTAGAGAGAGGAAAGGACAGCAAGCGAAGAGTATTTAAGTTTACTGCAGAGTTTTTTTTAGTAATGCGGTTAACCAGGTTAAGGTTTCAGTTTAGGGGTTGCTGGGAAGATTGAAGTGTCTTTAAACCGATGGGGACACTGCGAAAGAGGGTACGGCAGATGTATTTCTTTTGAAGTTCGAAGGAATGGTCACTGATTGCTGTGGTTTGAGTGTAGATATAGTATGTTGGGATGTTTTCGGTGATAGCGGAATATGCAACGGCGGGCTTGAATTTCATGTACGCTAGAATTTCTCGGAGAAAATCGTTTTTAATGGTAGCATATAAATGCGCTCAATATTCGATGACGGGACGTATGAAGGTATTACATTTATAGAGGAAAGTTCGTGAATCGTATCTATGCAAGCGGTCTTAGAGGCGTCGGTAAAGGTTGGAGCGGTTGCGGATTTTTTTAGGGTTTCACATTTACTCAATACCTCTTAAGCTTATAAATCATTTTAATTTTTTTTTAGTTTTTATTTTTTTATTATTCTATTCTACTAATTTCGAATGGATATCATGGGATTTCTTCTTTAACTGAGTACTCGCAATCACATATATTTCCCATTTCCCAAAACTTATGATATATTAGATACGATCTTCTTCTTCTTCCTCTTTTTCCTCTTCTTCCTGTTCTTCCTCTTCTTCCTCTTCTTCCTGTCCTTCCTCTTTTTCCTCTTCTTCCTCTTCTTCCTGTCCTTCCTCTTCTTCCTCTCCTTCCTCTCCTTCCTCTCCTTCCCCTTCTTCTTCTCCTTCTTCTTCTTCTTCTTCCCCTCGTGTGGTTCAGGTCTAACCACCTCTTCCCTGGTCCTGCCACATATCCTCTTTCTTCTTTTTTCAGTTGTATATCTGCAATCTTTCAGTGATATTTTATTTAGTTCCATTCTCATAATATAGTGCGCCCACTTTAGTCTCCGTTTTTGGAGTCTTTCATTCTCGTACCGTTACGCTTGCTTTATTATACAGAATTTGTATTATTCTTCTATTTGTTTGATTGTATTTTCATATCTTCTGGTTTATATTCGCTTCATTCATATCGGATATGTCACTTCCCAGGAATTTAAAAGAGGCGTCCTCTTATTTGATCTATCTTTTATAGCTATGTTGACACTTATTGGCAAGGATTTTTAAATCCTAAGCATTTTGTCGTGGGAACTGAAATTTTTTTAAATTTGAATTATACGAGTTCAGGCATGGACGGATTAAAGCCTTATAAAACAGCCAGGTTGATTTTATTTTTAGTGAAGATCTCTTGTTAATAAGTGGATAAAGTTGAGTGAGCCGCGTACAACTTTCGTTCGCCTTGGTAACGCGGGTTAGGCGGATGTGAAAAAGTACACCTAGGTATTATATGCTGTCATCAGTAGTTTTGCATGGGATGGGGTCTCCGTTAATTGTGAGTACTGCACGATATTTTAGCCGAACATTAGTCCTTGTTGATTTTCAAGCTTCATCGAATGAGCCAATGAGTGATGCTGTTAGTTGCAGTTTAAACTTTTGCTATAGTTAGGGGTAAGTCCCAATCGTTTGTAAGGATAGCCGCATCGTCTACAAACATTAATAGTTCTGCTTGCGTCGTTGGTGTATTATGAGTATAGATGTTAAACAAAATTGGACCGAGGATGCTTCCATGTGGAACCCTTGCTAGAATTCTTTTGATGCTAGAACTAGAATTATACATTCGTACTTCAAAGGTTTACTCTTCTAGAAATGAAGACAAGATTCACTTTAGGTAATTGGTGATTTCGAGGCAGTTTATTTGGTATTTGCGGCCATTGTGCCATTTCTCTCAAAGTTTTCTTCGGTAATATCAGAGTTTTTTAGATTATAGGTTGTGATGGTGTTGTTTCGATAATGTGTGATTTCTTGAAGTGAGCCTTCCCAGTCAGCTATTATTACTTGATCTTATGCATATGGCAGTCAGATAAAATCTAGTGTTACATCACTAGATGCTTGAGATATCCATTATATGTGATATTTAGCGGTAAATTGGGAACACAAACAAGCCTGTATGTCCACAATCTCTTTGAATATAAGTCCAGGTAAATTTAAACTGGCCAGCCTATAGTATAGATATATTGCTTATAGCAGCAAGATATGTTTCTCAGTCATATTTATGGAAACAGTTATAGGTTCATTTAATTATATGGTTCAAAAAATTATTCCTGTTTGAATTGTATTTTAGACTGATCAGTGATAGTGGTTTGGTTAGTTGGGAGAGGACTTACTTTACAGAAGACCTTAAATCGTTAAAAGTTCAAAATTTAGTCACACTGAAGTTGCTTATTTGAGAAATAAATGTTAAGTACTGAACAAAAATATATCCTACAGGGAATTTTTCGTTTTAGTATACATTGCCTATGTATACTTTTAAAAAGAACGCGTCAATTACGCCTATTGTGTAGGCAACCAACTATACCAACAACTAAAAAACAGAAGCAAACGTCACTGCAGTTGTGAATTATTTGAGTATGAAGGTTATGTTGATACAGTGTTTATATTAAATAAGTGTTTCACCCTGTATACAGGACGCAAATGACGACTTATTTGTTAAATACAAAAATCGATGTTTCTGTAAGGTCTGTGAACATTGTACTTCCTTTGTACAATAGAAATACATCAGCGGCAAGGTGGTGTAATGGTTATCATAGGTGCCTTCCAAGCAGTTGATCCGGGTTCGATTCCCAGCCTTCGCAACCTTTTTGTAATTAATAATTTTTTGTTATAACTTAAGTATGATTTCTTCGACGCAGAATAAAATATTATTTCATTTCTTCGGTTAAAACATGGTTACTTTTCGTTCTTATTTTATGGGAATTTATTACGCATCCCTCTCATTCAAATTTTCTAACAATTATTTGTATGGTTGGAATTCAAGGAATAGGTCTTTCTCGATATTTTAGTGAAAATAAGTCTCCCACAGTTCTTAAGCTGTTACCATTCTGATACCACATTAGAATCTCCAGTCTTTACTGTACATGGTTGTGTAAAAAACTCAAGAAGACACTAAATAAAGACTAATTTAATTTTTGAAGGTTGAATTAATTTGATTGTGTTGGCCACGCCACAGCATGCTTTAGTTGTCTGTATAGTTGCTTGCCTACACAATAGGCGTAATTGACGCGATCTTTGTAAAAGTATACATAGGCAATGTATACTAAAAAGAAAAATTCCCTGTATACAAAAGTATTTTAAAATGTTCGGCTGCTTACATGTTACTTGTGTTGCATATATGAAACCTACATTGTCTATTTAAACCATATCCACATAGTCTTATAGTGTATTTAAGGTGCATATTTTGTCATTTTCTAGATGTTGTAGATATGACAATCCTATACAGTTGGCCCTCCATATTCGCAGATTCGATTATTCTCGCACTTTCCATGAATAATGAATTGGAAATTACGGAACATTGAGAGACGGCTCTCGTAGGTCGCTAGTAAACTAAAAAAGAGTCTTACATGCCTTTAATAACCTACTTTATCATTGACTTCCATAAACACACAAATGTATTATCAATAGTCTAGGTTTTTCACTTGCGCTCCCCGCGATTGTGAAGCGCCAACTATGTTAACTTTGCAAGATTTTCAGATTTAAACAGCAAACCGAAGTTGTTGAACATTTTGGATAAAAGTTTCCATTTAATAGTGCCACCAACTTTCGGGATTACCACTAATAAGCTAAAGTCTAGTAAAGCTATACGAAAATTTTATTTTGATGATAAAAGAATTGACAATTCTACGAAATCTGAATTAACAAATGTGAGTACAGTTTGGTCATTTAAAAAAAAACATTAATTCAATTACAATAACTATAGATGTATTCAGATGGTTGGTGGTTACTAAATCTTGATGTTACTTTACGACTGCACGTCCAATATTCCGCTCAACCGATATATCAGTACTTATTTGGATATCGTGGTTCTACTAGCTACAGTACTCTGTTTGGCGACCCTACTTATGACTACGGTACTGTTTATTCTTTTCGCCTATATAAATAGTACAAATTATATTTATACTAATGTTTTGCCTCTTAGGTGTTAGTCATACTGACGAACTACTATATTTATTTAAGCTTGGGATGACTTTTCCGGATTATAAACCTACTGATTCTGATACAAAAATGAGTGAACTTCTAATCACATTGTGGACAAATTTCGCTAAGACTGGGTAAGAGTAATATAATTTTTGAGGAAATTTAATTGGCCTGCCTTTCTTATAGCAATCCAACCCCAGAAGGCGACTCTGTAATTTCTACAAAGTGGCTTCCCATACAATCCGAAAACCTGGAATTTTATCACTTAAAGAATTACACAGGTTTAAAAATGGAAGGTTGCTTATATCCTGATAGAACCAACTTCTGGAGAAGCTTACCTGTTGGAATAAATTTAGTATTCGATTGATGATAATGTTTTGTAATTGTATTGTATATAGAAATAAACATGGGCCCTTCTATAATAAGAAAAAGCAACAATATTTTTCTAATCTGTGGAACCTATGTTTGCTGCCGGCCAAACAAGCGTGGAGGAAACAGTTACCGGAAGAAAGTCTTGATTGTTATAACGTTATTGCGCTTTATCGTTACCTAAATATTTCTCACCAAATACATACAAGAGGGAAAATAAACAAATACAATATGTTATAATTTATTAAACAAGGGGCATATAATATATTAAAATAAATGTTTTATACGGACCAAAGTCGGTCTAGCTATAAATTAAGTCTAAAAACAAAGGGCGTCTAGATGTCCAAACCTATTCTATAAGATGGGGCACAAAAATTTTGTTAGAACAAGTAGTCTTCAAGGGAACGTTAGCAGGTTAAAGGGATTAATTTCTATACGTATGAAAGGATAAATGAAACCGCACGGTATTCTCAACTAAATTATTAACTCTTGCTTATATTTAATCCGACTTTGTTATAGAGTTTAATTACGGAAAAATAGCAAGAGAAACTAAATCACAGGACTAATTATTAGCCCGCCCTATTTTCACTGATTACAAAAACGTCTGCATTCCTCGAATTCTTATCAGAAACATAAAAACAAGCCAGCGGATGCCGATTCCAGAACAGGTCGCCGCACCAGACTCAGGATTACATATAAAATACCTGGAATTGCTTCCAAAAGTGCTGACATAATACTGCACAGCGTTAACTTTCGAGATAACAAAAATTTACGTAAGCTGTGTTACGAATTAAAATAATGAAATAAATTTAAGGAACATCCAAATTCAAATCCAGAAAAATCAGACAATTGCATAACTGACCAATAAATACCGTTTAATTTTCAGTTACTGTAAACTATTACTATACCTACTCAACAATATTTTGAAAATAGAAAGTTACAGCAAAGGTAAGCACTTCAAAATAGAATGGTAAGTGTTAAACCGCTACAGTCCAAAGCAGTATGACTATGTATTGTGATAGTGAAAATTTTCGACATTAAAATTGAGATGGCAGAAGGAAGCATATATTACAAAACTTTCTGTATTAATTGCTGCAGCCCATCTGTGAGTCCTTCCAAGCATTTTGGATAATCTCATGAATTAGCACATAGTGCTGTCGTAAAATGACCTTCCCCCTGCCAACTTTTGAACGACTTGATATTTCTTCAAAAAATTTTGTGTGCTTTAATTGGGGGCCAAATACTACTTTCTAGCCCATATTTAAATTTTATAACTGTCAAAATGGCGGCCTGGCGCCATCTTGAACTAATTTTTTAAATGGCAATGGGGTCGAGTGACACCTCTTCTGAAAGGTATTTTAATTCTGCGTCTGCTCCTTGAGCTTCGTAAATAAATATTAATCCAGAACTAAATGACAGATGATTGAAAAAAATAAGTTTATGGAAAAAACTAAGAATTAAAACAAAAAAAGTATGCTTACGAAATGTTCACCATTGAAGAATGAAGAAGAAGAAGAATTAAGATTCTAAAACACAACAAAACGTATTTTATACAACAAAAACTGACTAGTAATACTATTTTAATAAATGCTCAAAGTGTGCTCCTTGAACTTCTTGGCAACAGAAAAACCTATTTAATATCTTTTCCCGTACTCTCTGGAAAGTTTCAACTCCGATAATTGCACAAAAGTCTGTTATTTTATGTCGTAAATTCGAAAGGAAATCGGGTTCTGTTTGAAAAACTTTCGATTTAAGATACCCCCACAAAAAAAATCCAACGGAGTCAGGTCAGGGGATCGCGAAGACCATTCTGTTGGACCACGACGACCAATTCATCTTCGAGGATACGTTGCGTCGAGATAATTGTGAGCTTGTCGAAATACGATATCCATGTCAAATTTGTTTGGATTATTTTCAGCAATCTCAACTATTAACGGATGGACGAGGATTTCCAGCATGTTCAAGAACAATTATTATTTATATGTACTTATGTTCAGCCTGATTATAAGTAATAATGATGGTACGCGACGGGTATCTAAATGGGCTGATGTTTAACACGTTCGCGGACAGTGAATATTGGGTGTGGGTACCCCTTAGTTCACCATCGTAACTTCTCAACTACTGGTCGGATTTTCACGGGTATTAAAAATTGAGAATATCTTCACTTGATATTAGATTTTATATAAAAAGAGCAATGACTGCAATTACAGTCGTGTCCCGTGACATCAATATCTTTGTCCTGCAAGTGCAAGACTGCTATTGTAGTCTCTAATACTTTGAAAAAAAAATTACTTTATTATAAAAAAGAACGTAAGTACATATTCATAAAACTTATAAAACAGCAACAAAACATCAAAGAACAAAACATCATATGTGAAAGTTTTCGAAGCATTCACCAACGCACAAGGCTGGTTTATTTTCACATATTTTGCACCTCCAACTAGTTTGTACTCTTTTCTGGTCCTTCGCGCATTGTCTACAACGCAAAAAATAGCTTTTTCGTTTACAGTTTCCAGGAAGAGGAATTTTCTCCATAAAATGTTGAGCATTAGTAATAGCAACGGCTTCTTGGCGTCGGTTTTGACGAATTGGCCCGGGTTTGACAAAGAATCTTCCATCTTTGACGTCCATAGGAACTTGCAGAAGCTCTCTAATTAGTCTCTCCCGAAATTCTAGGAAGCCAATTTTGGAATAGTTGTGCTCTTTGAAGAGGAGAAAAGCATTCATCACAGTTACATCTAACAAGTGAAACATTACTTTTTTATACCATCTCACCGTTTTTCTTGGGCAAGAATAATAAGAGACCATTTGGTCACATCAGTCTACACCGGGCATGTGCTTGTTGCACTCACACAGATTTCTTCTGGTATGGTTTTCACTTTGCCAAATCGGTTGGGTACATCTATCAATTTTGGGTGATATTTTGTAGTAATGCACATTACTTCCCGCTTGTCTTTCCACTTTGAAACATACACTTTTCCATTACGCATCCATATATGTTCCGATTTCTTCAATTTTTTAGATGTAAGTAATTTTGGATTATCCTTTCTATTTGATCTTAGCGTACCTGTAGTGTGAGTTTTAAATAGGGTTGCATTAGACGGAAAACAAGAGAGTCAATTTTTAATTTCACACGTCATTATCAGTTTGTTTGCTCTTATAGATTTCTATATTGAACACATATCCATTTGGAGCACAGAGCTCGTAAAACTTGATACCATATTTAGCCTTCTTCCCTTTTATATTTTGTCGGAAACTCAAACGGCCGCGGAACAATAATAAGGATTCATCCAGTGATAAATGTTCATCGGGCTGTAGTGCCAGTTGGAAGTTCTTCAATAACATATTTAGAAGAGGTGAAATTTTTCGCAATTTGTCTTCTGATTCAGTATCGTCGGAACAGTTGAAACTGCGAAGAATTCACTCATAACGTCTTTCAGACATTATGATTGAAAAATTGGGTGATAGTATAGAGGATCATTAGAAAATACTTTTCGTATTGTAGGAAACCCAATTTGTGCTCGCAATAAGGTTAGGCCAATAAACTTATCAAGTTCTTCGTTATTTAATTCTTTGAATGTGACTGCTCTGGCGTATTTACGGTGTGGCCTCGATTCGTTACACATTTTTTCACCATAATTGTTTGTACACTTCAAAACCAAGTTAGCAACTTCATTTGCCCACAGTTTTCTAAAAATTTCAACGGATGACATATTATCTGTTATGTTTATGTTGATTCCTGCGGAATTTGTGTCAAAATTGAAATCAGGGATGTCGGCTGTAGTGTTAGTCCATTCTTCTTCAGATTCTTCTACAGATTTTTCTCCGGCGGCTTGATCTTCTGCATTATTGCCGTCGATGTCTTCTTCGTAATGAGAAGACACAGAACTTTGGTCAATTGCAGCATCTATTGAAAATGTTGAATCGTCCCCATATTCGGCATCATCATGAAAAGGGTCATCTTCCGAATCGTCAGATAAGGCCGACATTGCTTCGTCTGCATCCTCATGTAACCTTAAAAGTCTTGCTTGCTCTTGTTCATACATTCTATGAGTAATCAGCCTCAAGTAAAATGTTTCCTTGAAAAATAGAATACTAACAATAAACAGATCTAATAATAAAGGCTACAAATATCAAACTTACTTTGAAAAAGTAGATTCACACTGCACAGTAAAACACGTGTGATATAGTTTACCATTAGGAACCGACTGCAATTGCAGCTGTTACACAGTCGGCGCATTGTACATATCACACCTGACCAATCAGATAAATTAACGTTTTCAAGGGACAGTGCCCAAAAAATTTTTGCGATGTGCTGGGACACCGAGTATGTAAAAGCATTGTGGCAAATATAAAAATTGGCTGCAATTGCAGTTGTGCTCCTTGTAGAGAGCAACTTGCGGACTGCTATTACAGCCATGTCCCGCCGGAGCTCCTGCAGATTGACTGCAATTGCAGTCCTGTCCGCGAACGTGTTAAAATAGTCCATACTACCACCTCCTGAATATTTACTATGTCTCTGAAAAAAAATATATATATAATATATTTATAACATTAGTATTATTGTATAGCGAGTATAACATATTTTTATATCAACAACTAATTAAGTATACATTCAACAGTACCGAGGATGTTGCATACGCAAATTATAATTAGTCGTTTCAAGTAAAAAAGTATATTTTTGTAGAAATGCTAATTTGAGACTCTAAATTGCTAAATAATTCTCATTTTAAAGTCTACCTACGTAGCGCATATTTTTGTAGCTTCAAAATAATGTCAGTCGTTTCTAGCATCGGTACAAAAAATATGTTATCTAAACACGACTGATAATAGCGTCATTATTTTTACCGTTGATTGTGCATCCATTATATAAGAAAACTACTGAAATGATCTAACAATAAGCATTTAATTACACTAAAATTTCCAATTTTTTTGTTTACTTTATATCATTAGCTAGTATTAATTAATATACAGGGTACTTCACAAGGTTGTTAAAAACTTAAAGGTAGATTTGACATCTTAAAATAAAAAGTTTCAATAAACAACGTTGTACCAGTACACAGGTGTATAAGTATAAGAGTAACGGTACATCTCAAAAGTAAATAACTTTATTATAGAATTACATATCTACTAAATTTATTTATTCCCACACCCACAAACACACTGAAATAAGGAAACTGTTCAACGTATATCCTACAAAACTTAGTTTTTAAGATAAACGTTGTCATGTTGTCTATTAAAAAACGGTTTACCAGAAAACTGGATTGAAACTTTACACAAAGCGATTTACTTATTTGATTAGAAGGAGTTGCCACTAAACATACGAAACAATATTTCCTGTACGATATTGCTCCCACACAATTTATTCAGAACCTTACAGGATATTGATTGTTTAATTTAGCTATTAATGATTTTTATTTGCGCTTTGTTTAAATCTGATATATTTGTATTGTTGCATTAATCTCTTCCGAGCATAGTATGTATTTCTAGGTGTTTATAAATTTATAATCTAATATTCTTCAATAATCGTGGGAGTATAAATTTTTTTACATAGATTACGTATTGGTGGTTGTGTTCAGAAAGATCACTTATTGGCATTTTCAAACTAACAAGAAATTGATATTTTATTGTACTTACGTGACATGTTATAAATTTTATGAAAATTATATAAACATATTATTCTTCTTATATTCTCCTTATAATGGAGGAAAATGTAATATAAAACACTCTTACGAGCCACCGTGTCAGGCATTTGTAATGAATTAATGATATACTCACTGTTTATGTTACAACGTTAATAATAAGATAAATAATTTTGCGTATGCGACCTGTAACACTGGAATGATTAGGAAACAATCACAATGCAAAATAAAACGAGTCAAACAATAGCGGTTCGTTGGAGAAAGCGAGCTGAAAACTTTTTTATTCGTAATATTGTTATTTGAAACAAGTAACCTAAGAAATCCCAAAACGTCTAGCTGTAAAACGAAACTCCCTTATTATCCATATGTGTTGTAACAATTTCGTGGTGTGACTCCTAAAGCCAGAAGAGAACTGCCATCAAATTTTCCCGGCTGTTACAACAATTTTTGTAAGCTAATAATAGCCAACGATATAAGAGGTTACAGCATATGTTGTTCGTGGAAAGTTTCTTTGTGTACCATGCCAACTCGTTTACAATTTTCAATTGATTTCATGATATCCGTCAATTATTGCCAGTATTCTAAAATCTATAGTGATAGTTGTATAACGGCAATACCTAGCAGACCGGAACATACGTTGTAAACTATAAACTATTGGTAGAAGGTAAATTGTAACCAATACCAAATTATAGATGATTTTTAAAATTCAACTGAAACCGACAGGACATAGGAAAACCTCCCTCCTGAGGAAAACGTGTTGTCTGCTTTATACTAATATACTACGATATTTAATTGGCACCATATTGCGAAATGTCGTATTTTGACAGTTAAATGTTCATTAATTAATATTTTAAATGTTTAAATTTAAGTGACATCACCAATACTTTAAAGTGTTCTTGTGTTTGGAATTACAATATGTTCATTTTTTGAATGTAACAATTTACTGTCTACGTTCACGTTCTCGTTAGAAAATGTATGTAAATACACACCTTATATAGATAAATATCTATTTTTTCAAATTTAAAAATGTTATTTTCAGATTATCCATAGTATTTATCAGACCATAATCGAATCGCCATCATATTATATTCTGCTGGAGGTTCAGTTAAATTACAGAAAAAAAATATATCCGACAGTTGACACCTCTATAGCACAATAAATCTAGGACCAAATATACCTAACCAAATTTGTACAAAACATGTTACAAAAATGACGACTCAGGACTGACATAAATCATTCCAGAAAAAATAAACACTAAATTTACTTCCGGAAGTCCGATATATATTACATTCAGTACAGGGTGTTTTCGAGAATGTTGACAACGTCTTACAGTATGCGTGAAAATAACATAGCTTTCTGATATAGTACTTACTTTCTGAGGCAATGCTTTTCTGTCATTCTGACAACACTGTGATATAATGTACCAAATTGGTTTAGTATTTATTTCCTATATACAGGGTGAGTTTTTTCCGATGTTTAGTATGGGGATCTCGGAAACTAGCGGAGATAGAGAGACGGTTAAATGGGGAAAGAATTGTAGTTTTACGAGTTCAATTTAATGAGCTTTTTGTTTTTTGGAAAAGATGCATAGCTAACTAGATATCTCGCAAAAATAATTTTTTTGTTATTTCGTTTGGTGCCTATGGCTCTGTTATTATTGACTTTAGAAAAAATGTGTAAAGGAAAA
>JABXWE010042609.1:0-22927 GCA_014611495.1 Limonius californicus | reverse complement strand
ACACCGTAAACAGATATATGATATATGATCAAAAAATCTTTCGATAGCACTTGCTGTGGAATTGACAAGTAATCTATGAAATTATTTGTTTCTATTAGTTCTGACTTTTACTTTAACTGAATTTTAGTATATTGTTAAAATATTTTATTTCCTGTAATGAATCTTAATTTTGTTTGGTTATTAAAGTGTTGTTTTTATTTGTAATGAATTCTTTATGAATTTTATTCAATAATACTCTAATTAACTCAACACACATGTTATTCTTATCATAGAATAATATCACAGGTAATAGAACTAAGTAATTCTATAGATGGCTTTTAAATTCCACAGCAACCGCGATCCAAGGAGTTTCTGATCATATGTTAGTTGATATTGGTCTTTATCTTAGTCTTAGTCTTCTAATCTAAAGCTTCTAGCAATAGTAAATTTAGGTCTTCAATTTCTTTATTTACTAAAGGTACAATCTAGGAGTGCTTATAAATTTCAAATGCTTTCAATACATTCGCGTTACGTTTGTTACCACAAACATGTAAAAAAATTGTGTTGCTGGACAGCATGGGTTTACGCTAGTTTGATGCTTCTGGATATTTGTATTTGCAGCAGCTTTTATGTTGTTTTCATCTAATTTTGAATTTTTTAATTGTCTGGCCTATATAAACAGAATTACGTTGGCTACAATTTAATTTGTAAACGCCTGCTTCAATAAATCATTGTCCTTGTTGTTTCATAAGTGTTTTCAGTAGCTTTAATGAACGAACTTCAACGAAGTAAGTCACGCAACAATTAATAAATCTAATTGTGGACATTGTGATCATTTTCTGAAAATAACAACTGGAAAGTTTTGATTGCTGTAGTAGAACTTGGTTATGTTGGTATTATTTAATTAACTATGAGATTTTAAATTGACGAAACACTGAGCTGTAATTTTTTCTAAATTTCCAATTCGGATAGCCATTTAGTTTAAATTTCTAGTTTATCTGTATTAGGTACATATATGTATAATAAATGTATAGTAAATGTTATAGTTATATAATAGTATTTCTAACTTAAATTTTGTTAAATCACTGGTTTAGAATAATTTTTTTTAACGGTAAATTGTATAATAAATTGTCAGCTAAAACTGTAAATGATTTAAATTTACGCTGCAGTTTAGTAGTTTAAAATACGCATTTTTAATTATATAATTTTTATATTAAGTATTCAGTTGCATCGTAATTTATGTTATATTTATAGTTTAGGTTATAAAATTCGAATATTTTTAAATTTAATTAAATCTATTTCTATAGTTTAACAAGGTTAATAAACTTAATTATCAACTGCAAATTAACTTACATTTACAAATTACACAGTAAATACTTTACCTACAAATTTAGCTAAATTGCCATTTTCAGTAGCGAATTATTATATTTTCAGTGTAATTATTTTTAAATTTATAGTTTTAGCTGTACAACACCTTGAATTTCAAACTGTAAGTATTTTAAGTTTCATTAGATCCATAGTTCAATGTCAATTAATAGTAAAATTTCTATTAATTCGCACTTGAACTTGCAAATGATCTTAAAGTTACAATACATGCCGTAGATCATCACCGATGCACGGTTTGAACTGTAAATTTTGCTAAATTTCCAGTATAATTTAATTTACCATTGCCACTGTAAGTGCCAGGGATTACAGATTGAACTATAAATTTTATAAATTCTTGGTTTAAACTACAAATTTTAAATTCAGAGAATCCTAAATTTATAGTTTAAATTGTAAAACACTTCAATATACTGCAGGTATTTTTAAGTTTTTATTACATTTATAGCAAACATTATTTTAACTCTCATTTTAAATGTAAATGTTCTTAAATGTTACAATTTTAATGTCGTAAATCAAGCACAAGATGCGCAGTTTGTACTGTAATTTTCCTAAATTTCCAGTTTTAATTCGCATGTTCATTTAAATTTATTTATTGTTTAAACCTAATTTATCTAATATATATATATATATAGTTCATTCAAGAAATATATATTTTCTTAAATTCATAGTTTAACTTGTTTCAACGGTACACTTTATTAGAAATTCCCAATTTAGACTGTTAAATGATTATGAATTTACAACTGACCCTGTAAATGATTCATAGAAATACAGTTTGAACTGTACATTTGGTAAATTCTTGGTTTAAACTGCAAATTTTCAGTTTAATTTCAGATAGTTTAACAATGTAAATTTACAGTATTGCTAATTTCCAATTCTCAATTCTCGGATTAAAGTGTAAATTATGTAAAATTCCAAATTTAACTTCAGATTATCTTACCTTTATAAAACTGAAGACACTCCTAAATTGACAGTTTACACTGAAAATTGTCAGTTTAATTTCAAATATTCTTAAATTTATAGTTTAAAACTGTAAAGTATCCTAAATGTTTAGCTCATCTTGTAAATTCCTAATTTAAACATAAAATTAGTTGCATCTTTAGTTGGAACTTAAGTTTTATAAAATTCTAAGATTATCTTCAACTACTTTTAAATATACAATTTTACACTTTAAATCATCTGAAATTACAGTATTAATTTCAAATTCTCAATTTCTCGCATTTCTGTATATTCACAGTTTAAAACGTAAACATAAAATTCCAAGTTTAACGTCAGATAAACTTAAATTTGAATTTCTAAACTGAAAATGGTCCTAAACTGATGTTTAAAATGTAGTTCTTAATTTTAAACCTTTTAATTAGTATTTTATAAATGTTTTAGTTGCACGTAGGATAATCTCTTAAATTAACGGTTTAGCAGCTATAAATGATATTAAATTAATTTAACTGTTAGCTTACTCCAAATTAAATTAGCTAATATTGTTTTAGAAAATCAGGCTGTAAAACTTTTAATGATTTTTATTATTGACATATTCATTGTTGTCTTAATTTAAAACTGCATGATATTGATGAATATCCAATTTTGGTATAATTTGGCTTTTTTAACTTTGGATATTAAATTTAATAACTTTCATCACCTGTAAATGTTCATTATAGCAGCCATTTATACTAGCTAACTATCAATTTTTGTAAATTCTAATTACAAGACACGAATCTGACTACAAATAAATTTAAATTGGCCAATGTATACATGATCAAATTTATAACATTCTCAGTTTAAACTGTATAGTTTGTTAAAATTCCACGATACACTGCAGGCTATTATTCTTTTACAGCTGCCACTTGTAAATCATTCATATTTACAGCTTAAATTGTAAATTCGCAGTTTAAACTGCCTAACTTCATACGATCTTAAATTTACAATTCTAAAATTGCAAATGATCCTAAAATGAAGATTTAAACTACTAATTTTCAACTTAAACGGCAGATATTTTAAACTTTCTGGTATAAATCTTCCTCGGCATAAGAAAGAAGAATAGAGAAAAAAATTACAACAGCATCTTCTGTAGAAATTTCCAGTTTTAATTTTTGATAATCTTTAATGTATACGTTTAAAAGTGATTATGAACGTAGTTTCATAGTATAATTGCATAAATTTAAACTACTAATTTCTTAATTCAATTTTAGATTGTCTTGACTTTAACTGTATATAATTTTTAATTTGTACTATATATTGTAAAATTCTCAGTTCATAATTGAAAATTGGATTCAATTTACATGCAGTAATCCTAAATTTACAAATTGTAAATTTTCAATTGAAACAGCAGGTGTTGGTAAATTTTCAACTAAAAGTGCAAATTTTGAAAAATTTCGCGACTAAACTTTCGATAATCATAAATACTTATGCATTTTAAAAACTGGAATTAATCAAAAACTTGCAGATTCCTTGTGAATTATTAATTAAATTTGCAAACATTACTAAATTTTCATGGTTAAATTTTCTGTTTAAATATCAAATTTGGTTAACTATTCACTATAATCTGTAAACTTTGTTAAATATCAAATGTAAACTGTAGATTATCGTAATTTTAATTATATTTAAAGCGTAAATTTACATTATAATTGTAAATTTCGTTAATTTCTAAATTTCAGTTCAACTGTTTGTTAAATTTCGTGTTTAAATTGGAAACGATCTAACTTTTACAATTCTATACGTTGTAAATGCTCTATAAGTTACGGTTTAAATTATGGTATTTTGTTAAATTGATAGTTTAAACTGCAAATTTTAAACTATAAATATTTTATATTTATAGTTTTAAACTGTAAATACATATAAATTAAGAGTTCTGTTAAATTGTTAGCGCAAATTTTGCTATAATACTGATTTCCATAAATTGCAATGTATGGACTTTACTTTAACAACACCACTGCTTTATTTTTCATATTTTCAAATGACAAATAGGAAATAAGCTAATTACTAATAATTTTTTTGTTATCTTTCTGATGGCCGTAAAGAGATTACGTTTACAACGTAAATGCATATCTCCCTATGTGCCGCAATGCAATAGATATACTTTCCCATTTTTAAAGATAAATTAATTCCAGAAACATTGTTAAAAACTGTAAAACAAACAATTTTTTATCACAGCCTGCAATGTTTATGAAAAATAAATTTTTATTTATCGATAAGGTTGCATCAGACGGTTTTACTTTTCCTGTAATGACATTAACTCGAAGGGGATTTTTTATGTTTCAACACTGTGTAATAAAAATATATTTATTTAAGTGATTGTGTTACTCACGAGGAAAAAAATGAAAAAGGGTATTACAATATAACTATAATGCGAAGGATATTACTTTTCGATGGAGTCACCTTGCTTAGCAATGCACTTGCGTCACCGACCTACAAGCTTACTTTACCTATACACTCTTGAACAGTTTCGATAACGTCGTTATTATTTGGCTGCAATCTTTTTCCGGCTAAAAATTGCTTTAGTGAGTCTAACAAATAAAAATCGGAGGGAGCAAGATCAGGATTGTATGCTCATGCTATATGGGCTGAAGAAAGTCCCACTGAAATTTGTTTATGATTTCATTTGTTCTTGGAGCGGTGAGGGTGAGCATTGCCTTGGAGAAAGCAAACAGAACTTTGTATTCTCTTCTATTTAATCCTGAACGCCTGTTTTACTTTATCGCTTAAACATGGGATAATAGTCTACATGCATTGTAGGAGGTTCTGTAAGGAAATCGACAAAGAACACCCTCTGAGAATAAAAAAGAATGTTGCCACCACTATACTAGCTGACCCTTGTCAGTTTTTTCTATGTATGGCTTTGGAGATGTGGTGTGACACTACTGCATACTTACACGTTTCGAATCAGAAGTAAAATAGTGTATCCAGGTTTTATAAATTGCCACAATTAAGCGCGGAATCCGCCTGTTACTCCCCTTACGATACTAAGCAACCCTAATTTCTAAATTTTGAGACATTTGACGACCCGTTCTTCTTCTTCTTAAAGATGGCCGTTAAGTAAAACACAGCATTCAGGCCAAGCTCATTGTTTATCCGCGATATTTAAGAATGGTCCCAGAACATTTCCACCTTCAACCCGAAGGTAAGCCACTTATCTATGGAAACATTTGTGTTTAGGTACCAGGAGACCGGCCCCTATGTAAGTATGTCTTATCCTTATCAGTTCTGGACATTGGGTAAGAAGCTGAATGGAAGATTCTTCTTCTCCTTCACAAAACCTATGTCTAGAGTGTTCGACTGATTCCAAGGTGTTTGTTGAAATGGCCGTGATCAGTCAATAGGCCTACGACAATTTTTATATACTTCCTGCTAAGTTGTAGGAGTTGTTTTGTGCGGTTTGAAGAGGGCCCCTTGATAAAGAGCTTGGCTTGTCGCTTTTTAGGTTGGGATCCCCAGTTTGAAACAGACTGATGGTAGATCCAGCTTCCGATAGCGCTCTTGACGCTTGATATAGGCAGTCAGAGGGCCGGTTCCGGGCCCAGAAAAGGCCGAAGGGGGGTTTTCTCGACCATGGAGTCAGCTTCCTCGTTGCCTTCGATGTTGTTATGTCCAGGGACCCATAATACCTTCACCCGATTTAATAAGCTAAGTCTATTTAGGGCACTTCGGCAATCTTGTACCAACGTCGAGTTGGTTTTGACGGAGTCAAGGGCTTTCAAAACTGCTTGACTGTGAGAACATATGTACATGTGGTTATTTAAGTACCTTCTTATGAGATTCGCATGCACATAAGAGGAGATGGCGAATATCTCCGCTTGGAAAATGGTGGTGTATTTACCTAATGCAAAGAAATGTTTCACTCTCGGCGTTTCGCCATAAACTCCAGCGCCCGAACCCTCCTCCGTCTTTGATCCGTCCGCAAACCAAACGATATCGGCAGATTGAGGAGCACATGAGGAGTTAACCAGTCATTCCAGTTGGGAATGACTATATTGTAGGATTTATTGAGAAGATTGCCGGTAACATCGCTTCTCGCTTCAAGAAGCGCTTGCGAGCCCACCACCAACGACAGTGCGCGTGCATGTCCTCGTACTATTCCTGCTTCAGTCCAAAAATGCATCTCAATCTCTTATATCGCTGCAGTAGAGAAGAAGCGATTTGCAAACGATTCAACTTATGTTCTTCGTTCAATAAGCGCGGAATCGACCTAAAACTCCACTTACGATACTTTAGCTTGCATTTTTATGATGTCTTCAACACTGTCGACCCTAATTACTAAATTTTGACACATTTGACGAGCTGTTACCCATCTGTTTTGCTGACTAAGAGCATTAACTTTTTCTTCATTTCGACGATTAACCGAAGCCGCAGCTCGTCGTACGTGAGGCTCAGTTTCTACAGTAGTAGGAAGATTTCGACCACTCAAACACGCGACGTTTAGAAACATTAATCGCTGTATTGTACTCGCATGTTGTAAGAATTTTAGTAAAATTTACCATTTCATTCCTAAGAAATTTAATTATTATACGCTGTTCCACGCTACAATGTACAGAACTTTCCAACATCATAATAATAATATTATAGCGAAACAATTGCCATAGATATATTAACAAGAGACACGACCAACTTTTAATTAATTTATGATTTGGAGTTGTCTTCAAATGGGGGTTTAATTTAAACATTGCTTATATTTGAATCAGTAAGTGTTACTTTGAATGTTGTAAAGATACTTTTTATAGCTAAACGATTTAAATAGAGGTCATAATAGGCGAAATGGAAGTTTACGTTAGTAATATCGACCTTGAAATAGTCGTACTGGAGACTGCACTATGTAACGGTGTTGCTATAAGTATTTTGAAAGATATTTTTGAATTGTTCTGGGTTGCACTCTTTGACATTGTTGTTACCACAGTCACATTCCAAAGATTTTTTTTTGTTGTATCTCTAAGCCGTTTCCTTATTATTTTAATATCAGACTGGGTTGGCGTATAAAAATACATTTAGTACACATAAAGTTCACCTGTTGCAGCACTTTAATGTCCATTAGTCTTTGTTTTCGAATTGATTCCTGCCAAGCGCTGCCAAGACCCAACTACATACAACACATTTCATTTAAAGTAATTCATGTTAAACTATTCTGGCACATACCCGGTCGCAGCATACTATTTTTGCACATCAAATTTTATTAGTGGTTAATTAGTCCTTGCGTTTGGTTCCTTATGAGCGCTTGGTCACGGTTCTGTGAGAATTTCCGCAGTTAAACGAAGGAAATTTGGGAAATTTTGCACGCTCCTTTGTGTGATTTGTGAGTTGGTGTGGGCGCGAATTGATTCTTTGTCATGGATGCCTGGGGAACTCTAGACCTTGCTACTGCCATTGTCAGGGATGATCATCTTAACAGTAGCTTTAGAAGGTCAAAAAAAATGGTAAGTAATGGTTCTTTAAAATTGTGAACTATTCAATTATTTCTAAATTATTTCAAATATTCTGCAAGTATTTGGTATTTAAAAACGGAAAGATCTAATTTTTGAAAATGAACTTATACCTTTCTTTATTAAAACTCTTCCAACATGAACATAGGTTAGTGTACTGTAAAATTAATTTTGGTCTAGCTGAATATGCAGATTTTTTAAAACATCATATTAAATTATGGTTTCTACGTATTTTTTATGAATTAATTATAATATAATATATCAAAGTTTCAGCGCAAAATGGCATCAGGCAAAAATATGCAGAGGCAAAACTTTCCAGAGTAAATGTCCTTCAGAAACTTTAGTTAGCGTTTTCTTTTTCCTGTGTCTAAATTTATCCCCGTATGTTCTCAGATGCTGTTAAAACGTTGTATACCATGAGTCTTGTTTGCCATTAAGCTTCACCAGTCGTTAAAATATGTCAGTTGATTGATTGATTGATCTTTGGACGTTCTATAGAAGCTGTAAAATTTTAAATACGTTTTCCTAAGTTATTTATAATTTTTTATAAACTATACTGTTTTGTTTCTGCTACTGAAGCTAAACACCGCCTTCAGAAAGTACATAATTATATTTGGAAATTTTGTCAGTTATCTAATATAAAATTAAAAACTTTATAACTCAGTTTTACATTTTTACAACAAATACATGTCATATTTATAAATATAACTTAATTCCATACGCCTAAAGAGGCATTTGCATATTTGATTTTGTATTTCTACTTCTTACACTCTCTAATTTATGCTCATTAATACATGATACAATATAAACATTACACACATATAATATAGATGATTCAAGGGAGAGTATGAGCGTACCATTCCGAAAATAGGCAACCCAAAATACGCATCACAAGATATTACAATATCTTAATTTTTATTGACAGTATTATGAATCAGATATGTTTGTTTGATATGCTTCATAGTTTACTGGCTTAATTAAAGCTCATTCAACTTAAATAAAATTTTAATAATATATATTCGAATGCATAAAATACCGAAATGATTCCAACAGGGGAAATCTATTTGAATTTTTGTGGTGACACATTTCCACTCTGTGTATTTAAATACAAAACATCCCCGCACTCTGTCATCTAAACTGGCAAGCATAGCAAACATACATCTGTGGTTCATAATAATTATATCGTCTATAAACATTTAGATACCACAGTACTTGTGATCTGCATTTTGGGTTGCCTATTTTTGGAATGGTAAGTTCGTACCTGTGAATCACCCTGTATTTTTCAGTAAAATGAGGAGAGTATAGTAAAACCGAAACATAATATGTAATGATGGACTAAATTTAAGGTTGTTAAACTAAAAACACGTTTTACATGCTACATAATTAGCTAATATCAAGGACTATATATAGTATGTAAATATATAGTCCTTACTAATATCAATTTTACAATTAACTTGAGGTTACGTGTATGCGTTGAGGATTTATTTTTTAATTCCTTTCAGCCACTTCCTGTAGAGAAACTTTGATGGCGTTGCTTCGTATATCTTATGAAAGTGTAAATTCAGTAATTTAAAAAAATACTAATATTAAGTGGCAGTTTTGTCGATTTTCGTAATTATCAGATATTTGTATTATACAAGCCTGCTTCAGATGTTTAACCGAAACAACAGCTTTCATTTTAGATTTAGATTTTAAACTCAAAATGTTGCAATAAAAGTCATCTATATATTGTTGTAGTATACCCCCTACAACCTTATTCAATACGTTCAGCAAACAAAGAAAGAAGTTACTGTGAATAACGTATTAAAATTAATGAAGGTAACTCACAATCTATACCACGGCTATATGAGACTCCCAGGGTAAATGCTGTTTTAAGAACTCACTACAATTCTGTTTAATTTAGAAAAAAATAATGAATATATGGAGAACACTATAAAGGAAGTCTTAATTTAAAAATCCATATCATGAGTGCCCTTTGATTTTACAAAATTTCAGAACTATAAACTAAATATATAAATGGCACTATTGAATTTTCACTTTTGTTGTCAAACTTAACTTTCAAATGTCATGCACCTTATTCGTCGTCACAGAGACAGTCCACTGTCTTCTTTCTTCGTAAAATACCACCAGTCAGGCCCAAAATATTTCTTCCAGCTGTCCAAAGTTGTACTAACCAACTACCCGGCTCTGTCCAGTACTTATTCCGCTATTGCCTCTCTACCTTAACTTGCAAACCTTACATTTTACTTCTGCACTTTCCAACTCTTCCAGAATATAAATCACAGTTATGAACCCACAAGTAATTGCTGTTGCATAAGAACAAATTCAAACTCATCCACTATTCCTTTGACAATTTATTGATCAACTCACAAAGGAAATACTTCTACAATATTTTAAAATGTAAATCACATAAAATAACTATTTAATTTCCAGACTTTTATACGAAGTACATACAAATACACCTTTCAGTTTTTCTAATATTTTTCGTAACTAATAAATAAATTTTTATTTTCCCCAATTACCAATCACGATCAAAATTTTTAAAACACAACCTCCTATCTATAAATAAATTACATGATTGCAACAACCATCGGAACAACGCATGTAATGGATAAGAAATACCAAACATTAATAATAAATAAATAAATGATTTTTAAATACGTTTTAGAATAGATTTAAGCCGAAAAAGAAACAGATTATAGAAAGCTCCAAATCACACATCATCCCTGGTTTATTATCATCAGTATAAACTTTATTGAAGAAAAATAAAATGTTGAAGCACCTGCACACGCCAATACGATATCACAATAATATATATATATATATATATAAAATATATAAGGCGAGTTGTACTACGGCTGTCGCCGCTTCTCGCATCCTAGACGCCAGTATTTCCTATTTCTCCAATGTTCTTCTTGTAGGTCTCTGCTCTCCCTCTGGCTTCCCTAACTTCATATTTCCACATCCTTCTAGGTAGGTCTCTCTTTCTTCTATTTGGTGGACGCCATATCCATAATTTACTTGGCCATCATTCGGCCGACATTCTTCGCACATGGCCATACCATCTCAGTCGTTTTGCTTCCACAGTATCCATAACGTCTGTATCTATTCCCATCGTTTCTCTTATGGCTGTGTTCCGCACTCTGTCCTGTCTTGTAATTCCGCAGCTTCTCCTCCAGTAATCCACTTCCATAGCCGTTAGTGTAGATATATTTCTTTTGTTAATTTCCCACAATTCGCAACCGTAAGTGCTGATGCTTTCCACTATTGTTTTATACACCATGATTTTATACTTCTTCATTACTTACTGACTCTATAATAGACTGTTCAGTTGCTTTATTGCTGTTCTGCCTTGCTCTCTCTTCTTCATCGCTTCTTCCGTTGTCTGTTATTTTTATGCCGAAGTGTTTGTAACAATTGGTGTTTTTTATTGTTTGGTGGTTTAGCTGTAAATCTTCTCCCATTCCTTCAACGACCAGATATTCATGTTTTTGAGGTATTTATTGTCAATCCCCACTTCTTATATTCGTCATCCAGTTTCCGTAGCATTTAGTCTATATCATCACCATCTTCAGCCGTAATAACCTGGTCGTCCGCAAAATGGAGTGCAAACAGTTGACCATTATTTATTCTGAGTCAGATGTTCGCGCATTTCCTTCTCCATTCTTTAAGAGCTTGGTTTAGATATAACTTAAACAATGTTGGAGCTATACAACATCTTTGTCGGAGCGCTTTCGTTGCATTAAATTCTTCCGAGATTTGTTGACCTAATTTTATCTGACTTGACATGCCTGTGTATAAGTTTGGTACAGCTTGAACGTATATCTTACTGACTTCTGCTTTCTCCATAGCTTGCCATGTCATTATTACATAATTAATACACTTAAACTTTAAACGCGGAATTTCGAGTGTTATCGGGGCAATGTGACGATAATCTCCAAATTTCAGCTTTGAACTAAATTAATTTGGTTAAAATAAATATTCAAATTTAAAGACGAGAAACAATTACATTGAGACTTCCATGTCGAATATTTGTGAATATACTATACTCTTGAATATATTGAAAAAGAAAATGATTACAGTTAAAGTTAATAAAAATTAATTATAATCTTACCTTTGCAGTTACAAGTTTTAAAGTTTTAGAAATTTCGAGGTTGATTCAAAATTTGGAGCTAAAAAACGAAAAATACCTATATTCAGATTTAAAATTTCGAGTTTTCTTACGAAATTGCTATAATTACGCTGACAATTTAATCTTTCGACTAAAAATAATTAACTATTTTAAAATTAGCATTTTAATATCTGGCCATACATGTCGACATTTCTACTAACGACACTGATGTATAGATTTTAAACTCGAAAACGATACTGGGTGAAGGTAAAATCTCGACGATCAATTAGAAATTTCAAAGTTAACCTTATAATTGAAAACACTCAGATATAATATCGATATGTTATAAACATACGAAAATATATACATGCCAAAAATGTAAAATCTATAATTTCAGTTACGCTAGATTGAAGGAGGGGTAGGAGGCAAGTGGAAAGTGGGGGAACGAGAGAAGATAGAAAATGGGAGAAGGGGAGGAGGGGTAGAACATGAAGAAGGGAAGAAAATGACTAGAAAATGATAAAATAAATAAGATGGAGTTTGAAGGAGGAAAGAAAGGCGGAGAGGAGGAGGGGAGGGGAAAAAATAGAAAATGGGCGGGGGAGAAGGAAAGCAAAATAACGAGAAAATGAGAAAAGAAATAGGAAAGTGGTTGACGGGAGCGGGAAGGGCGGAGAAAGGGAAAAAAAAAGAAGAAGAGCAGACGACTGTGGGGTATAGGTGGTCTTACGCCGCAGCATTTTTGGGGACTCGACGAACACCGTAGACTCCTAAAAATCTAACTTATCCCAAAAATCATAAAAATATGCCCGAAAATCCTTAAAATACTCCACAAATCTAAAACGTACCCCAAAATCCTAATATATTATCACCAAAAATGCTAAATATATGCCGCAAAATTCTAATAATATACTCCAAAAATCCTAAAAATACCCCAACAACAATTGTAAAACATTATGCTCCATAATTCTTTAAAATACCCCATAAATCTTGAAATATACCCCAAAATCCAGAAGTACCCTAAAACACCTACACATCCGAGGAAATACCCTGAAATCTTGTAAAATACCCCAAAATCATTGTAATATCGCCAAAATTTTTGTCAGGATGTTTGGCTAATTTGGAGATTTTTAACAAAAAAATGTAAAATACACAGAGTATTCTATTAAAACTAAATAAGGTTTTCAAATCGCAAATGCTTACTGTTGCTGGCGTGAAAAACGTGTTGTCTAAACATGACCGCTAGTAGTGTCATTAGTTTTGTCGCTAACTGTACGTTAATTCTTGTAAGTTCCATTGTGTATTTTTGAATAATAAAAAGAGAGATTCGGATTCATGTCGAACTAACGAATTAAGAGGCGGTGGGCTAGAGGCCAGCGCGTTAGACTTCTACGCTGTAGGTCTGGGGTTTAATTCCCAGTACTAGAACATCGGATCTTTAATGGCCGTCCTTCATCGCAAGCAATGGCAAACCAGCAAAGTATTCTGTTCGATAAATATTCTCTGGAGTACGAGTGTTTGCACTTTCCCTGATTTGGTGCCCACATGAAGTTGTAGGTCCTCTATGTTTGTGGTATTTTAAACGCGCAACACAGACATAAGATAAGCAATTACTACGTCTCGTAAGAAATAAAGCACTCGAAGAAAAATAACTAAATTAAATATGTCCACAGATAGGAATATGTACCGGTATGCACCGTAAAATTTTAACATAATGTTTTACAGACACTGAAGCATAAATTCAATCTAGATAAAACTAAAAGAAATATGTGCATATAAATCCGACATAATTATCATTATAACGTCCTCTAACGCTGTGGTGAAACGGTGTGGGAAATTATTAACAGATGACATCGGTTGATGTAGGTCAGTCAAGAAAATAATGCTATAAGAAAAAAATAACAAAAGAGTGGAGTAGAGCAAGAACAAATTGAAATATAAGACAAAGTATATGAGACTAAAGTAATATTAAATTTGGAAAAAGCACTTTTAAGGTAGGAATATTATAATTAAATTTTGTATGTAATTCTTCCATGCTACCAAGATATTAACTCCACAAAAAAATCAAATTGAAATTTTAATAGAAATATTTAATTTTAAAAAAATCTTGAAGGTGACGGTTGACGGAAAATTCATTGACAAAGTAAGCTTTCGAAAATACTTTAGTACTGAAAACGTAAATATAATTTTAATCGGATATTTCCAACTGAGGCTGCTGTGACATTTACGTAAGCATGTAATGTATTTAAGTCACACATACGCATGTAGATTTTATTTTGTCATAAATAAGTAAGGTTACTGTCACAGCAATATTTTCGTTTCGTAAATTTCCACATAATTACATTTTTCATATTGTTAACGTTGGTCATCTTATCATTTTTCCTATCTGTTCTTTGTCTTTATCGTTGTCGTCTTACTGTTGATATCATGGAATACACTCTAAATGAATATGCTAAAATGTACTTAATTTTGAGCGAATGCCACGTTTACTTCATTATATATGCACGCCCCTACGCCAAGCGCTATCCTAATAGACGACATCCAGCTAGAAATATTATGCAACGCTCAGAACAAAATATAAGAGAAACTGGGAACGTTGCTCCTACCGCAACAGTATATAGTGATTGTTCTTGGGTTCTAAGAACACCGCAGTTAGAGGAAGAAGTATTGGAAGCTTATGAAAACTACATAGATGTACTACTCAAGATATTGCACGACAATTTTATATAAGCCACAATACTATTCACAGGATAGAAGATAGAAGTATATGCTTATAATATTCAAAAGGTGCAAGGATTATTTCCAATACGTGTAAGATGTTACCAATGGCTGCTCAATTAGCACAAAGCTAATCCTAATTTCTTAAATCATATTTTATGGACAAGGCTACATTAACTCGAAAAGGAGTCATAATAATTAGGCTTAAGAGAATCCTTATCCAATACCAGAAGACATTAAGTGCGTTTCAGCATTACTGTTTGGGCTGGAATAATTGCAAAATTATGTTAATTTTTTTATTGACAATATACTATGTACCTTTGACGATTAGAAGGGATATGTGGTACCAAATGGATGAAGCTTCGACACACAGGGGAGTCAGGACAAGAGAATGGCTTAATAAAAATTTTTCAAAAAAATGAATTGATCGTGTAGGATCCACTACATAGCCTGCTCGATCGCAAGATCCTCTAGACTATTTGCTTTTGAGACTTAGTAGAGATATGATTTATTGGACGCTAATTACAAATGAAGAGGAATTAATTCTCAACATTGATTCAAACTTTGTAGCAAGCGTTATCCAACATGCTACAGAGTGTTCCGAGTATGATGGTGCTCATTTAGAATATTGTTTATAAATACAATAAAACTTAGTAATGTAATTTTTGCAAAATATTATTAAATAATCACTATTGCAGTACCTCTGATTAAAGTTTAAAGTCGCACTTACTTAGATTATTAACTAAGAAACTTGTCCATATGCGTAGCCACAACACTACTGTTTGAAACAGATAACGATAGAAGAATGCAATATTATCAAATTTAATAGTTTTTAAATGTTAATACCTCGGAAACCAAATATTTTTAGACAAAGTGGTATTAGACTGTACTCAGCCCTCGTCCAGGAATGCGGAGACGCTCTTGAAGGACTCGCAAGGCTGCAAAATGTAAAACTGGTTTGGCTACCGGGACACTGTGGAATCCTTGGCAACGAAAAGGCAGATAAGCTTGCCAAACTGGGAGCTGGGGTAACCTGCTTGGGGCCGGAACCCTTTTTAGGTTTTTCAAAGCAACAGGACACGTCATCCCTAATTCTATGAGCACATGTGATGCTGAAGGATGAATGGAGGTGATTTAGAGGATGTAGACAGGCATAACTCTTTATAGCCGGACAGGAAAAATCTAAAACGTTTGGTTATTGGGTAAAAGCCGACTGACTTTCAATCTACTAACAGGTGTCCTCACAGGCCACTGTAAGTTGAGAAGACACCTAAGCCCCTAGATGTAGAGAACGATCCACTATGTCAGGTTCGCGGAAGGCAGGAGTAAACCGCCTTCCATTTTCCAGGAGAATACGAGGCGCGAATGCAACTGAGACAAGGTTTTCCGCGCAGCAACTCTTCACAGGGCAGAGTTAAGTTCCTTCGCATGGACGGAAATCCTGGCTTTCATTAGAATGTCAGGAAGGTTTGCCGATAGAGTGGCGGATGAGGTAGGAAAGGAAGAGAGAGAGAGGGTAGTAATGATTGAGAGGATGCCAGGGGTTAGTAAAAAGGGTCCATAGGGGTCTACTTGCTGGGCATCTCAGGGCCCCCATAGTCAACTACTACTACTGCTACTACTAGACTGTACTTATTGCTCAATTTTTGCCAAAGCATCTCGTACTGCTGCAATTTTCTTTCGTCCTAATTTCTTTCTTAACCTATTCCTGCTTAAATTTTCGCTGTTAAAATTTCCTACGACGGCTTCTAACAAGCTTTGAAGATTTAAAATTAAAAGCCTCATAACTACAAAAATGTAGAATTCGCAAAATTATATTTTCCTCAATTTACTATCATTTAAAAGTAGGATGATCGAGGTCCAAAGTACTAATTTCACATATGAGCTTTTCCGAAAATTATATGAGTCTTAAGTTTTTAATTTCTATCTAAGGAAACACATCCTTGTTAGCTCCCATCTTGCTGTATAACCCCTACTCTCTTTATTTCAACTATTACATTTTTATTTCATTCGTTGCTCCTTGCATTGCTGCAGATATTTTCTCTTTTTTTTAATTAGGTGCAGTTAACAAATAACATTTATTGTATTCAAAGGTGAATTAGATATAAAAATTTTCGAAAAACGTCTAACGGTGATTTGTTAATCTAATCTTTAATAGAATATTAAGATAAAACAATCTATTTTTAATCATTAAAATGAAATTAAGAGTTCTGAAGTATCGCAAAATGTACATAAAATGGTTTTTCTCAAGCTCTTTCAGAAGTTCTTCAAAAATCTATATTTAAATTATATAGTATACAAGGTGGGCCAGCGAGGTTATCCCTTCTAAAAGTGGTTGACGCACCCCAACGTACATGTATCACAGCAACTGAGATTATTGATTGTCTTATAGTATAGAAATGGATCATAGTAGTTTTCTGTCTTACTGTAGTAATTAACAGATATATTATTATTATTGTAACTTTCACAGGTCTTGTGAGCCTATCGCCCGATTCTAAGGGCGTTGTTGCGTAACGCAATGGAGTCTTATAAGAATTTCGCTTTTTACCGAAAGTAGAGTATCGTATATTACCTTCTTCTTCTTCTTCTTAATATAGGTCGTTGACCTGTAATTTCTAGTTTTATTCTTGGGAAATCGTAGCCCAACTATCCTACCATCTCTTCAATGGTCTTCCCGGTTCTCTTTTTCTGTCTGGCCTTTTGTCTCGTGCAATCTTCGCTATTCTGTTGTCGTCCATTCTCGATATATGTTCATTCCATCTTCTCCTTCTTTGTCGCGTCCATCTTACTATATCCTCCATTTTACATGTTCTTCTGATTGTTTCGTTGCTAATTCTGTCTCTAAGTGTCTTTCCTGCAATAGCCCTTGGTGTTTTCATTTCAGCTGTTCTTAAAATTTTCTTGCTTTTGGTAGTATCTGCACGTGTTTCTGCCGCATATGTTATGACAGTATACAGTACCTATATTACCTAACATTATAAAATATTGGTACTGTACTTACAGTTTCGGCTGTTGACGAAAATAAAATGGGATAGGTACTATGTACATAGTACCTATCCCATTTTATTTTCGTACATAGTACGTTTACTAGAACACAACCCAGTAAAAACACTGCATCACAAAAAAAAAGCGGGGCACGGATAATCGAGAGTTTGCAGTATTAGTAATCAACAAAAAGACTGCCCATTGGTGCAATCCTAGTAAAAACTAAACAAGTGAAATAAACAACAAATAAATAGCTTCCACACATTTTCTATACCGATTAAAAACGATCTTAGACTCCAGCAAGCGTGTCAGGTGGAATTGATGTACACGCCTTTATTATTCTATTCTCTATCCCAAAGAAAAAAGTCTTGTGTACTAGTACTACAACTTCTTGGTGACTATGGATGCACAGCTCCTCTTTCAATACAACTTCCTCCAGATACATTATTTCAGTAATTCCTAACAATCCAACAGCAGAACAGCCATCACGTCAGTACTACAGTTTTTGTCATACGTTGACTTCTACGAGTACATCTTCCAACAATCCAAGTAAAATATTTTGTGGGAAATCTAAGTAACGTTGTCTTGTTAAATTTTCATAGAGAAAGTGTAGTCCAATAAAACGGTTACCTACTTTGCCACACCAAACGTTTACAGGTAAAAGTTTTTGAAAACGGACGTCACGTGTCCAGTGCGGATTCTCTTGTGCTTAATGGTGCGACTTATATCAGTTCATTTGTTTGAGAATTTTGCCCCATCGCTAAACAATTCACAATTAAAGGCTGATTCCCCCTATACGTTAAGCCGGCGGCAGGCGACCGACAGGCACCGTACCGACAATATTTTGTTTTCATTCCCACTATCCATTTAGCAGGTAGCAGGCAGTTTATATTTAGTCATTTTCAGTAGTTCTGTGCAGCACACAATGTTCAAGAACTACAATAATTGTGATTTAGCGATAATTGCTTTGCTACTTGAGGAAGAGGAAGAAGAATCGAGTAGATAAAGCCAACGTCGAAAGATATGGGTACCTACATAAATCATTGCTGAACGGGAACACCGAAGGAGAATTCTTTACATTATATAGGGAACTACTGGACGATGAAGCTAAATTTCACCAATATTTCCGGATGTCTAGATATCAATTTAATGATTTATTAACCAGTATTGAAGACGCTATTGTTAAAAAAAGTACTACGTTTAGGGAAGCCATAACACCATATGGTATTGTTACCACTTACCTCGTTGTTTTAATTCCTTGTTCTTTCTTGGTGTTGTCACTATAGTCTCGATGGCACATATTATAAAAATTCCTTGCTTTCAACTAGCAAAATTAATTTTTCGTCGTTCATTGTTGCAAAATAGATGTTAAGCTCACCAAAATGCAAGTGCAAATAATTAATGCCGGTGGCAAGCAGGCGACAATCTGTTCACACTATCAGATCCGTCACCGAACAGACAGACGCCGACCATCAAAACATTCTCGTCAACAATGCCGGCCGGCGACTGTTTTTGATTGTCCTTGTCGGTGACGTATAGTGTGAATACTCCTATTGTAAGTACATTTGATAATATTTTGTCGGTGCGGTGCCTGTCGGTCGCCTGCCGCCGGCTTAACGTATAGTGGGAATCAGCCTTTAGGAAAAGATGGATTCAAAAGAGGTTTAATCTGAAAGAAATTACAAAATGCAATCTCTGAAGGTTACATTTAGTCTCATTCACTCTCTCTAACACTGCTAGTAGATCTCCTGTTTGTAATCGTTCTGGACCTACATCTTCTAAAATGACGAAATTTAACTTCGCTTCTTAAAGAAGTTTCAAGATGTATATTTTTCAGGCGGTGGACTTGCAGAGTTGCGGAGCGGAGTTGCAGCCGCATTTTCGCTACATTCCAAAAAAGCAAGCAACACATCTGTTTGTCGTTATTTGAAATCATCTGACTTAAAATTTAAGTAAATTGACCACTCCGCTTAGTATTGTCGTACTTAGGCAACATTGATAATTAAAGAGAAAGTGATTTTGCTTGACATGCTATACTCGTATGTATGTTGAGTTGCGTGAACCGCTTTTAAAGGGGGGCCACTTAGCTGGCCTATACTGTATACAGTGTGTCCCAAAACGTATCGGCAATATTTCAAAGATGAATTTCAGAACTTATTTAGTGTCGAAAAGCCCATATAAACATATGTCCTAAACGTAACCGTTAACGAGTTATTGTTTATTTCATAATTTATGTGGGTAACATTTTAGTTCAACGGATTTTATGAAATACTGATCTATATGCCATGATCGCGTCTGTTGTTTGGTAACATTTGAACATCGTTTTTAACAAATTATTGTTTGTAACTTATCAGTTTATTACTAAGATACTGATGTTATTGGCTTCTTCTTTGTATCCTTATTGCCATCGTAATTAACAAGTGATTCACAATGCCAAGTTATTTTGAAATGAAGAATATGCAGATATTCATTATGTTTACGGTCTGTGTGATAGAAATGCTTTAGCAGCACAACAAGAATATCGTAGAAGATATCCCAATAGAAGACTGCCTACGCGTTCAGTTTTCTTTCATTCATATCGTCAGCTGAGGGAACATGGCACTTTCAATGCAAGATATGCAGTTCACAAGGAGTTGTCCCTAGACCCAGAAAATGATGATGTATTACAAGAAAATCCGTCTTTAAGTGTGCGAAGAATTGCATTACGTACTGGGATATGTAGAAACCAGGTTCGGAGAATAATAAGCAGTGTTCGCTTACATTCACATCATCATCAGAGAGTTCAAGCTCTAGGTAATGATTTTGAAGTTCGTTTAAGATTTTGTAATTGGGTACAAAATAATGAAAACTTGCCGCATATTTTATGGACCGATGCAGCTTTTTTCACAGAGATGGTATCAATAATTATCATAAATTTCATGAATGGGCTGCAAAAAATCCTCATTTAAGAAGACACTCGCATTTTCAACATAGATTTAGTGTTGTTAATATGATAGCTGGTATTCTTAATGATCGTCTGATTGGACCATTTGAACTGCCACACCGTTTGAATGGTGCGAATTACGAATATTTTCTATAAAACTCTTTACCCTTATTACTGGTAGATGTGCCACTAAATATTAGACGTGAAATGTGGTATCAACACGATGGGGCACCAGCACATCAAAGTCTTCGTGTTAAAGCTTGACTTAACGCACATTTTCCGGAAAGATGGATTGGAGTAGGAGGAGGACCCGTAGTATGGCCATCGCGTTCGTCGTACCTGACTCCATTAGATTTTTATCTTTGGGGTGACATGAAACAGATTGTTTAAGCAACTGAAGTGTACACGTTAGAAGAATTACGCCAAAGAACACATCAGGCTGCCGACATTATTAGGAATAACTAAGGAACCATATTAAGAACGCAGCGATCTCTTCTGCGGCGTGCGGCTTTGTGTATCGAACAAAATGGAGATAATTTTGAACATTTCTTGTAAATAAAATAATAAACATGTATTAAAAAAAGATAAAATTCGTTGAACAAAAATTTTAGCCACATAAATTATGAAATAAATAATAACTCCTTAACGGTTACGTTTAGGACATATGTTTATATGGACTTTTCGACTCTATAAATAAGTTCGGGAATTCATCTTTGAAATATTGCCGATACGTTTTGGGACATTCTGTATATTTACGTATTAATCTGTTCTTAATGATTTTTATGTTCAAAGTAGACGATTGCATTCCAAACGTATTTCTAAGATTTTACCTAAAATGCGTAAGAAATGTAAAAGCTCACATTTTAACAAAATAACGTTGTTTACTTCACGGTTTGCACAGCGCAATTTGATTGTATATGTATTTCTGTACACAGACCAAAAGTAGGGTCTATTATTAGGCAAAATATATAAAAACATTTTGCAAATCCCAGGATAATGAACTTTTGGCAACATGATTAATGTACGTCGATGACGAAAAATATGATGCACAATGGTGCGCTCAAAAGTTTTTTTCGCAAACCTCGCTACGTCACCACCAAGTTATTTTGAGATATTTGGGATACGCATCTGTTCTATTTTCTGTGCTACTCACACTGTGAAGTGTTACATAAATTTCTACAGATTTCGCGAAATTTTGGATGTCTTTAAAGCAAAATTCGCTGTAGTTAGGAAACCCCTTTAACGGGCGGAGAAGTGTGTGCTACTAGTTACAAATTCAAATAAAAAATGGAGAGCGTCCTTAACCAAATCGCGTTAGAAAAATCGCAAGTGTATGTTGGCGAGGGCAGCGGAGGCTTATTTGCGACAACGGTATGTAATTAGAAGTATTTATTAGAAGTTACTGAACTCAAACCGATCATAGCGAGGCGTATTTTTATCCCAGAGTAAACCAGCAACAAGTGAGATAGGTATTTTATGGCATTAATTCGGTGAATTACTCATTTTTAAGTTACAGCGTGATTATTGATAAAGTGATAATAAAACGGTATAAAAAACAATTCATACTAATGAAATGGTTATTAATATAGAATTTTTTTTATAAAAACGAATGATAAAACGTTGTTATCTTTCCATGATTTCTTTGCTTTCACTCCGCTCACATGGAGTAACTAACCAATAACCATAGATCGAATGACCTTGCCATAGTTACACTAAAACAAATTTAAGTAACAGAGGAGATGTATCATTTTTAACTGTTTTACTTAATTTACCATATGTACAAAGGGTGGCTTTGTATGTCAGAACGTATGTCGCACTTTGAAACTGCTTTTAAATTGAGGGGATCGAGGGTTTATTTTCAAGTACATATTACAATAAATGTTCAAAATGTCCACCGTTTTCATCCAAGCATAAATTTACAAGCCTTTTCATGTTATCAAGTGCGTTTTGGAGCATAACGGGTGTGATATTGGCACATTCTTCAACTATTCGGTTGCGCAACTCAAGAAGTGTGTGAACTGGAATATTAAAAATTGTGTTTTTCAAATGCGGAAAAACAAAGTAATCAAGAATAGTCAAATCTGGTGATCTCGGCGGAAATTCTGGTTCACAACGTAAACTGATCAGGCGATCGTCGAAAAACTGACGCAAATGAGCAATGGATTGTGGAGTCGTATGGGAAGTGGCACCGTCTTGTTGGAAATATCCATGTTGTAGCTCATCGTCATGAAGTTGGTGTGTGAAGGGGTGTAAGATATTGTCTCGATATCTTTGAGCATTGACGGTTCCTTCAAAGAATATGGGAATTAATCGTCTTCTAGAGACACCTATCCATAGACCAATTTTCTGGGGATGTAACGGGGTCTCACAAAATATATGAGGGTTTTCAGCACTCCACATCCTCATGGTTTGTGAATTAATATACCC
>JABXWE010042608.1:0-12926 GCA_014611495.1 Limonius californicus | reverse complement strand
AGAATGCAAAAACAATAAAAATAAAACGATTGCGGTCTACTTTTTACGTGATACATTTTTTTTAAATAATGAAACATATTCAGCGGGGTAGATATTAAAAATACGCGTAATTTGATGTATGATACATATAATAAAAAAAATGAATTACACTCAAAAAATGAAAAAATAACCAATTTTGGCCGGGAGGATCAGCCTTAAGTAGTTTTATTCTTTCTTCTTTGTTTTCCAAAATACGAACCCTTTTTCTAAACAAGAAGGTTTGGATCAGTGGCGTGCGGTCCATGGATGCAAGGGAAGCAATGCATCCCCTAAAATTTCCAGCTAGCAGTTAAATGTATATATTTTAAGTGAACTTCCAATTTTTTCTTTCGAATTCCTACAACTTTTCTAAATACTGTAAATTTTTATAAAAAGTGCCATTGCTGGCAACGGCGCGGATGCACTTGTGTATACTGAATCCAAAGCCTTCACTGGAACTGCTGACTTATCAGCGTTTCCCCGGCGGGCCGCGCCGGTCGGCCTAAAATAACGGTGCAAGTGGATGCATTTCAATAAATGAATCCGCGTACGCTGTCTGCAGTTAACAGAATAGGCAATGCGACGGTTAGTGCGCAGGGCGGCGAATATATCTAGCAAGTAGCACTGTATGTGTGTCCGCGTATCGTGGCTGGATGCAATATGAAAATTGAATCCAGCAGTTCTCTGATAAGACTGCCACCTGTCCACCATCGCAAAGGGTTTCGTTTCGCTAATATCTACTTGTGCAAAGCCACGTTTCGATATATAAGTAATTGAATAATTTATTATAAATAATTAGCGTTAGGCATTCAATAGAGAAAGTTTTGATTTTGTTTTTAGTTTAGTTTTTCGGGCGCGATGGATGTACATAAATCCACAACCGGGTACAAGTACAGACACCCAGGATCAAGCTGAAAATGGTGATTTAAGGGAACATTTTTTAATAAATTTGAATGGTTTTTATGACATATTTGCTCATACCTACATAAACTATTACAAGCGGTATTTATTTACTCAACCTCAGGCAATTTGGTACCAGTCGACAGCGTTATTCTGTTTATTTCTTTTTTTTTTCAAAAAAAATACCAGACCCCCGTTTCTACCGGGGGCGGGGGGGGGTACGAAGGGGTACTTCGTACCCCCCAAATCCCGCGGATATCCCCATTTGAAAATTTCCTAATACAAATGCATCCCTCACTTCAAAAGTCACCGCACGCCACTGGTTTGGATATACTGATGGTATTGCCTGAATGCCTCCATAATTAAAGTGCTGCTGAACGTCTTTATGCAAAAAATTACCCACAGCGGGTACATCACTCTCGCAAAGTTTTCTAACATCTTGTAATCGTGTGCAAACAACCGGTCCAATTCAGTGCAATCGCAATAGATATCAACGAATCGGTGATCCATTAGAGTTGAAAGACAAGCGGGCATTCTTGCCTCTGTTGCGGTAAATCATTAGGATTCTACTAGAGAAATATCCCAAGATTCTGGCATAAGTAGTACAACCGAATGGCGAATCCTAAAATCAACTGGTTTCCATCCATATCATGTCAACCTTCAGCAATAACTAAGAGATAATAATTTCGAAAATCGTGTAATCTTTGTAACTTGTACTTCAGCAACGCTAACAAACCTACCTTTAGTCAAGTCAAGAACGCCCACGGCGCGGGGTTGCAGAAAGTGGACGCCCAAAACAGGTGGAGCCTTAACAATTAAACCTTACTTATTCAAAGTAACTTTAAATGGAATAATTTAAGCCGACTTTCTTGAAAATGTTTTTGGTCAGTTATTAGAAGACATTCACTGGCAACGAGAGTCTCCATGTGGCTATATCAGGACGGCTGCCCACTGCCCAGCCTATTTTTTGATTGTTACTCAACGTTCAGTAGACGAACTGTTCCCCAGAAGATGAATAGGTATGGAAGATCCTGTGATGCCGTTAGTCTTTTCTTGTAGGGACGATTTACCGAGAATACCCTATCACAAGGATTGGTAAGCTACAAACAATTTAAGATGCTTGCCGTTTCCTCTCCCCCAAAGAAGTCCTCCGAGCAACCGATAGCACTGTAAAATGAGCACGAAATTGTGTAGTAAAGAGGGGCAGACGTTTTAAACATCTTAATCATGAAAACATAAAAAAGTACATTGCTATTTAATTTTTTTTAAATTATATCCTGCAGTAATCACCAAAAAATGTTAGCAGTGCGAATAAATTCTTTACATATGTTTTGGTAGGAACATTTTTTCATCAATTTCATAGCTCATCGCGTTTCAAAAGAAAAAGAGTGGGGCTGGTGACCTGAAACAACATGTATATTCTTTGACATCTCTGACTCACTCTCCAAACATTTTTAAAGACATATGAAGATGGTAATGCAGAAACCATTTAACTGTATTAGAGAAAATAATACCTTTTACAGCTATTTCTAACACCAAGACTGTTTCCATCGGTGGTCATTTCTGTTTGCTTCCTACTCAGGGGCTCAAAGAAAATATATAATTTCTATGCAAATCATCAAGTTAAATAAAGCTTTACTTGTTTTAAAAGTTGAGATCGACACTTCAGGTCATATTGAATAGTTAGAACTACCCTCGCAATTATCTGGAAATTTGAGGTTTCTGTTGTGGTAATCTTTTTGTAAAGTTGTTTACGATTTGATCACTACAGTGCACGCCGTGTTTTGGAATCATGAATCTATTGTATTGTTACTACTTTCGCAAAGAACGGGCAGGACGTATACGACTACACAGGAAACCATCGTAGTAATCATAACTTCGGTTTAGGTTATCAGTTCTTAGGATAGTTTTCGTCCACGAGCAGTAACCTTGTTAGCATTTTCAAGCTCGAGTTGTACCGGATCTCTCTGTCTCGCAAGAAAAAGTCTACAGCGTAGTTGGCAGCAGCTAACTCGACAGTTCTATTCTAACGGTTGGCAATAACTGATGTAAAAAGCGACGTGATCTTAGAGTTTAAAAAGTCAGCAGTTTACAACAGATGATAAATTGCCGAAAGTATGCCAGCGGAAAACAGCAGCATACTTAAACATTTCACAATCAGTTTGAGGTAAAGTTAAGAAACAAACGCGTTAAAACAGGAAACGCTTAAAAAAAATGACAATTCAAATAATAAAAGAAAGCGTCCCAAGAAAGGCAATCAAATGTAATCTGTATTGAGAGTCTGGTTCGCTAATGTCCATGAACATGATATAGGTGTAGATGACCCTTTGCTGCGTCAGAAAGTCGAAGAACTTACAAAAAAAAATGAAAGAGGAAAAGAACATTTTGTTGCAAAGAAAGAATGGTTTCTTCGTTTATTATTATCAATCTGTTAGTGTTATTAAAATCTCCCCGAGTCCCGATGTGATCATATTAAGCGGCATGCACTGTAGTACGTCATCCTTTTTATGTACTCTCTACGTTGCAAAGCTTCTCAATCCACAAAAAGGCAAACAGGATATTATGTTGGTATGCTCCAATGTAAGTAACTACAGAGAATAAGGAGCTTAGATTACATACTATTTAAAAAAACATCTTATAGTAAAAACGTCTCCCAATTCTCCCATCGCTTAAAAGAAAACTAAATCCAATCTGAGAACCTAACAAATAATTTTAAAAACATTAAATGTAGTGGGTGCTTTTATAAAACATTGGTTTTTGCAGAAAAAACGATGCACTGCCATTCGTCATCCCTTATTTACATACCTCAAGGTTCCACTGTTTTCTTTCTTCTATAGACCTGTCGGAATTATCAACAGTTTGCCTATTATGATGCAGACTCTAAAAAAGAGAATGCTTACACTAATAAGTCCTGTAGAAGACATTTAATAAATTTTCTCTATTTTAACAATTAACAAGCAGTGCATCCACCACTCATTGTTCTATCTTACTGTAAATTTTTCAGTGATTTTTATTTCTTCATAGATATTCGCAACATGTATGGAGAACTGAGTTAAAATATTACCGGGAATATGTAGAAAGAAGAGCAGGTTCAAAATATTCTTGTATTTTGTACTTTGAACATTCAATGTTGTAAAAGATTTCCCGTTCAACGAAAGCAGAATATGATATTATTTTTATTTAGGAATGTATGTTTCGAGTTATATAGCCTTGGGTCATTCGATGTTTAATTGCTACTTAGTTTATTCTATTTTAGAAAATATAAAATTTTTAATAATAGTCTTGATACAATAAATATGTTTTCAAAATACTAGATATAAGAGCACGGGAAATCCGCGGGCTTACATAGACTGGTTAAAAGTAAATCACATTTTCTATTTCTTTCTACAAAACTTCTCAAATTATGATTTCATTAAAAAAGAACAATTTTATACGTTGTTAGTATACAAATACAGTAGGATAGTTTTTCCTGTTATAAAATATTGAAAACAGAAACAACCCAGACACGCGTCTTTGTTAACTACAAATCTGAATTATTAATAAATCATTGTGCGTGTCAAACATTGTCAACTTTCCCTTCTTAAGCACTACTTTAAGAAAATCTCACAAACAACGATGTTCAAACCCAGTACCTTGTTCTCCGTTTTAACGCCGCTGTATTATACAACAAAAATATTTGGTTTAACGCCTTTCAGAATAACTAGTGAAGGTTTGGAAAAATCTAAACTCAATCTGATGTACAGCACAATCTTTATGATTATTTTGCAAATTTCTACAATTACAATTTTTTACAAACTCCCAGAAGATGTAGATGAAGGAATTACGGATTTTGTGATCAGTAGGTTAGATGTATATTCAAGTCAAGCTGGACTGTTTTTCGAAATTTTATGCGGATGCATATTCGTAAACGATGTAAGGATAGATATCATTTCTGTTTTTTATAATTTGGAATACGTTTTTCATTTTAATAAATCTGTGATTATTAAACATACTCCTTTTAGATAATATCTGCGGTGCAAGAGATTAATGCTTTTGATAAGAACCTACAACTGGGTTTACAAATTGATTTAAAAAAAGAGTATGGAAGAAGCAAAATTTATTTGATATTAGGACTTTCAGGCACCCTAGTTTTAATATCAATATCTGTATCATATACAGCTATTGCTACCATGGATGAAAGAACCGTTGATTACTTCGGGGAATTGATTTTCTTTGCAGCTCCCACAGTGTTAAATACGCTTGTAGCTTTGCAAATCTGCGTACTACTTTTATGCCTAAAACGAAGATTTAGTTGGTTAAATGGCAAAATTATGGCGATATCTAAAAATCTGGAACATAGTTTACATACGAGTACCTCCCAAAGTTTATTCGCGTCTGATACAAAAATTCCAATGCAGTTTTCCATGCCAACGTAAGTTTGTATGCTACAAGTACTAGCGTCGTAATTTTTTATTTTATAACTATTTAGTATTGTTTTAGAATAACAACTAGTTTTAAATACGAAAATGCACTGACTAGCATTGAGAAAATTAGAAGAAAACATTTCATGCTATGTAAAATCGGCCAAAAGTTGAATAAGGTGTATTCCGTACAGCTTCTTCTTATAGTTTTACAAAATTTTATAACAATAACTGCCGCAGCATACTATGCCGGAAAACATATGCTAATAGACAGAGTTATTCCAGTTGATTATATTATTTACACAATTATTCAATTAAGTTTAGCTGGTGTACAAACCCTGGCTTTGGTGTACGTGTGTTCTCATACCACCGCAGAGGTAACGATTCTTTCTTATATTAAATATATTAGTAGATCAGGTTATGAGAACTGTATTAGGAAAATACGTCACAAGTTATAGATACTGTTCATAAAACCATATTCAATTTCTATGAGACGTAATGTTAGCGCCATTTTTAAGTCATGATCTATCGTCAGCCTTGTTGGGTGAAGTAAAGAAGGTACGTAAAATCGTTATCAGTTATTTTAAAAGTATGACAGATACAAAATACTGTTCTAACATGCTGAATTTTCAAGTGGAAGACACAAAGATGATGGTAACGATAATTGTTGAACCAGAACTGTTAAAAGTTGTAGAATCATGTTCACCACTTAAATATCCGTACCAACTGTTTGGGGCGTTTACTAGAACTACCTATAAGATTATTTAAAAACAAGTATATAATTGCTAATTCATGTATAATACATGAAAAAAAGTTGTGTATACAAAGTAATTCCCCACGTCATCTTCTCGCCTTTACAGCTTTACAACTCATTACAGCTTCAGTTCTACCGCCTTTAATTGTCAACCTGGTTATAACCTGCAACTTCTGAAACAACCAAAGACAACAGTCGCTCCACCAATCGAGGGAAGTGCCTCAGCTGTAGAGCCTTACGTATACCTCGGGAGGTGTAGAGTTCAATCTTTCAGGCCATGTCCTTACTCAGGTTTTGTTGGGTCATGCAGATGAATACTGGAACTTCGGTTAGAAACAAGAATAAGCCCTATAGCAGCCTCACCCTTGCGGGGAATAAACAGAGAATGAAATCCCTTTTTACCAGTACTGTCAAACGCGAACTCGCTCAGGTGCGAATACTGAGCACTGCACTTTCCCAGGTTGTTTGTGATTTCTTAATTTTAGTTGGGTCATGGGGTTTTTCAAGTGTGAGTGTGAGTGTGAGTCATGTTAGACCCGTTGTATAGCATAAAATGTGCTGCGCTGGAATAAGCTGGATGGATTTATTAAACAAAAAAGAATCGGAATGGCACTACCTCTGCTTATTTTTGAATCACAGTTCATGTGGTTTCTTTCATATTGTTTTAACAATATTTCATTTTGCTATGTTATTACTAGTTAAAAAATACCACTAATTGAAAGGTCGCCTATTACCTAATACAGTCGTAGACTTAAAATTGATACTATGGAAGAAATTTTCAGTTGAATAACCACTTCCAATGGTTAGAGACGATATTTTTAATGAAAATATCTTGCTCAGAATTAGTCTACAGTTGTATCATAGTTTTTTAAAGTGACAAAGTCGTTCAATCGAATTAGAAAAAATACCGGGTATTTCAAAAAATAATAAATACAGTATCTCTAAAGCTAGAGCTAATAAGCACCGAGCAAATCATCTTAGCCTTAATTTAAAAACAACCTGCATCGTTCGTTAAAACAATAATGTGTAATATAGTTCGTACAAAGCCTAGTAATATGCTTCACAGTGGCTGCAATTTGTGACGCCAGTTCCTGGTTCAGAAGTTGTGTAAATCATTATTAAAAGAATATAATGTTTCAGGCTCAAAAAATAGGAATCATTATTCATGGTATTGGATTACTGAAAGGGAAAGTAGAACATAAAAGCAAAGAAGAACTTCAGACAGAGGTAATTTCATTTAATAAGAATTGACAGAAATACCACCAAGTCATAATTTGAGTGGTGATAATAGTTAACAATCACATTCTGACGTAATAGTAAACCATGACAAGATTTTCAATTTTTACTTTTTCATGTCATAAGTATACGGAAAGTACTTCGAATTTGAAAAAATCCGAAAGGGGAAATTATACATAATTATGTTTTGGTAGTATATTTTTAGAATACTCTGAGCTATAAATTTGAAACGAAAATATTATATAAGCTTTCATTGTGTGTCGAAAATCCATAAATGTTGACAAATTCAAAATTAAGGTCACTCATGAGTAGAGCATTCCGAACTACGACCAGTTTACTCAAAAACTAGTAATCCAATTGACATAAATTTCAAATAATTTGAAAGTTCCTAACTATTAGAATTATTTAACAGCTATTGTCCCACTTTTGGCCACTGTGCTAGGTGCTTTTCGTCAGTACTAAAGTAGAAACGGGGGGTACTACAGTTTAACGTGGAATCCGAACGACTGAGAAGGTGTTTGGCATTAAAACTCCAATGTTGCCAATCGGATTTTGGAATTGTGTGCGGTGGGTAACAGTACAAGATTTTTATACTCTGCGTGGTAATACTGGAAAATCGAATTCAAGCTATAATCGACATTTTGTCTAGAAGGCAAGCGCTCTGCTAACACAAAATTATATAATATGTCTTGACATTTAACAAAATGATCGATGTGATGCAGGCGTAACAAAATTATATTTTTATTATTAACATAGGTGGTCCCTGGGGTTGTAAATTAATTTTTTGAAATTTTTCCATTACTAAAAAATCGTTAATAAACCCGATTAACATATTTCTTAAGTTTCTAATAGCTAATTGAAAGTATAGTGTAACTACAATTTTAATAAACGATAACTGTAAAAAGGGCACTCTTCATGTTACATGTTTTCAAAACATATTTCTCGGAAGCGACTCAAAAGATTTTAAAATAACATTTTCTGAGTTTATAAAGACGTGAAATTCTAATAATATTATTTTATTTACTATGAAACTTGTATCTGTGGACTTCTATAATGCGTCGTTTTAAAAATATAATATTGATATTACTTTGGTTATGCCAGAAACAATTGTATGAACCTACTATTAGCATATTTAGATCCCGTTTTGTTTTAAACCAACCCATATAGAGAGTACTATTGAATGTATTGAACCCAAGTGTTTAATATCGTTTTTTTTTCTTACGGAATAATAACATTCAATATAATTTTCTAAATAAATGTTGTGTTACTAATAAGATGAGTTGGAACATAAGAAAGCCAAACTTTGTTTTACAGATGACATTCTTTTCGTTGCAACTTCTCCATCATAATGTACAGTTCACAGCCTGTGGAATTTTTATAGTTAATGAAACTTTACTCTACTCGGTAAGTAGTTTTTAATATGACATTATTTGCGACCCCAGATTATTTATAATTTACAGATGTTTGGAGCACTTGCAACCTACTTAATAATTGTTATACAGTTTGATACAACCGCTGTCCTGAATTCTGGTTAAATATTGTACTAAGTACTCATTTTATAAACGCCGCTGAATTAGCTGTGTATTAGAACTGTGGACTTTTTAAGACTAAACACCCTTTTATTTACATACAATTAACAAATAAATCTGTGTAAGTAACTATAAATAATTAGTAATTAATAAGAAACCGAGGTGGTGTAGTGCTTAAAGCACTGCTCTTCGGTGCGGAAGGTGGGGAGTTCCAAATCCCCTACTCGATGCCTGGGGGGCGGCCTACCCAGTTGCTTTAAATAATTCGGTACCACATTGGATGTGAAAGCAAGGATACTACAGCTCTGACCTTCCGCTTTGCAGGCCAAACTCCTTCCTGGCGTGCAGAGTTTCACGATTATATTAATTAATAATATTTTCTACAATAAATGAAATAAAAATTGGTTTGTTTCGATATTTTATCAGATTATCGGAACAATTACAATTCATGCGTTCTTATTGGAGGATTTTCTGAATTATTAATCAGCTGCCACGCGGTTTAGAAGCTTTACTAGGTATTTATTATTCACAATTACTATTTAACAATGTGGCTGCATTTTGAATAAAGTAAATCTGGACATGTATTAAGATGATTATATCTCTACATCCGTTCCCATTAATATTATATCAATAAGGAAACAATTCTATAATTTACAGCCTCCACTATTCCATTAATTTCAACCAGTTACTGTAATCCATAATGTATTTCTACGATAAAATATAAAATTTTGCGACATAATATTGATATTATTTGACATCGGTAATGTTCCAACCACTAGCTTAATTATTAAATACAGCTAACTTTTTGTACTTATGACATGTTTGACTTATAGGTTCGATATTACAATATTTAAATAAATTTAATAGTCAAGTAATCTTTCTAGAAATAGTTAAAAACAGCTGTTAGAAAATGTATTTTTCCATCATCACTATTGATAAATTAAACGGTTTGAATTTCATATTCGATTATTTTTGTTAGCTGGAATTCCAGAACTAATGGAGTTACACATGCGGGTAGTAGGCAGACGAATAGAAGCACTACCATTGAAATTAATGCCAATAATTAGAGCTCCGTTGCGTCGTTTAAAGATTTAAATTCGCAAACATAAGATCAACCGAGACATAGGATACCAAAATTTAAATAAGTATTATGCTCATAAAAGTACGATAAAAGGAAAAAATGCCATCTGGAAGAAAGAAATAATTGGCTATAGCTACAATTTCTTTCAAATCCAAAGTTTCTAATCTTTTTAGAGTTACATTACCTCTAATCGCAACTCTTCCTTACTGTCTACTTTCATCATACAATATTATTATTTCATGGATAAGAGGCCCCGCTTGTTGAGCCTCAAATTCAAAGAAGAAAGAAATAAGAAAATCAACTCAATTAAAACTAAAAATTCTTTGTGTGGTGATAGTATTACGAAACTAATGAAGAATATATAACAAAATAATTGAAATATGCTACCTCAGCAACCGCAGCAGCACAAACAAGCACCAATATCAAAAATTGTCCTATCGGTGAAGTCAGTAATACCCCTCCATAAAGCACAAAATTTACCGGAATTTTAGAGTTAACAATAATATATGTTGCGGTATAATATAAGGACACAACAATTGTTATAAAATTACGAAATACAATAAGTAAGATTTGCACTGAATATGCTTTATTTATTGTTTTACTGATTGTGCGTAGCTTATAATTATTAGTTCGAATCTTCTTTATCAACAACAAAGTTCTCTCTTGACCAAAATTACCTATCATTCTTCGAACTTTATTTCCATCACAAATAAGTGTCCGAAGTGTGTTCCGAATTTTTTGAAACATCCAAAATTTCATTATTTAAACAACTGAAGCGTTGTTTTAAACATAACAGTAAAATACAAAACTGTAATTCTACGAAGGTGCCCATCAGATACGGGAATGTATCACTGACAAATCTTCCAAACAATTGTATCGTCAAATGCTGACCGATAGTGTACGTATAACAGCTGCAAAAGCAAGAACTGACCAAGTTAATACTATTGAAAATCCCAATCCTACTACATAAATCGTGCTCCTTCGATATTCTTCTTTTAAATCGATCTGTACAAGAGCATGCATGTTCTTGTCGAAACCGTTTATTTCTTGCAAAGTAATTATTATCTAAAAATTGTATTAAATAAACGATGTGGTTACAAATATTAATATAAAACATTTATTAAAATCCCAACTTTCTGAAAGAACTTAGGGTGTTTGTACTTACATGATTTCGAAAATTGCAGCCACGCAGGATTCCGAACAACATTAGAAAATTTCCTAAATATACATCTAACATCGCCTTTACTTCTGTAACGATTTCATTATCAACTTCTAAAGTTGGTATCGATTCCGACACACAAACGTTGATGAAGAGCATGAAACTTACACTACAGAATAAATGAATTTAGGAATTATTGCAACCCTGATTGTTCATTTTGGAGGGTGTTAAACCAAAAGCTTTTGTAATAGAATATACAGGCATTACAATACAATAAAAGCATGTGGGATTAAACATTATTAATTCTACAATACTTATTTAAAAATGGGTATGTTGTACTATAAAACTGCACAACGATTTCAGTGTCAAACATAATAATAAAATGTGTAGAGACATCCAACATTTTATTTCCTACAGTGCCACGTTATGATTTTGAATCTGTAACAGCCCCCTATTTTATTTTCAAACTGTTTGTAACCATGTCGTTAGCCGGCCTCGGTGGTCTAGTGGTTAGCGCATTTGCCTTTAGATCCGAGGGACGCGGGTTCAAACCTGGCTGAGGTCGGCGAGATTTTTCTAGCGGGGAAAAATCTGAAAATGCGCCTTCTGTCGGATAAGAAGTAAAGCCGTAGGTCCCGTGCCACTGCGATGTGTGACACGTTAAAAATCACTACTGGAGTTGGAATTACCCCAGATAGGCAAAATTCTTAGTTAGGGTGTACAATCACGTTCAGATGTAATGTCGCAAAATCCTACAGAGTATGCAACTAATATTGCAACCTTATAGCAAGTTAAGATCTACGTTCCTAGTCACCTTAAGGCATGTTATAAATACCCTCCGCAGGTAAACGAACCCTTTTACATTATCTAAAGCCTTTACAATGGAAAATATTATTTGAACAATTTTACAATGCGGTAGGTGTACGAATAATCGTTCCAATCAGCCAACAGCAACTTACCTGCTTTTATTTACTTAACGTCTATAACTTTTATAAAACAATTTTGAAGTAAAGATGTCTAGCATTTTAATAAAATTAAAATAATTGTAAAATATAGAACAATTTGACAAGTTTCAGAAATTCTAAAAAGTTAACAGAACAAATAGATCCAGGTAACTTCTCACCATTTCCACTTTCCAAAATTGAAATTAATGCTATTTTAATGCAGTTATATCTGTTGATAAAAGCTTTTTTTCCAGCATGCTGTATAAAATATCAAACAATAGAATACAACAGTAAACAGATAAAAAAACTTTATAAACATTAGTTTGAAATATATCTGGCGCCGCCGATTACGTCGATCTAAACGGCGGCGGCGCAGTGCCGCGTAGGGTTGTTTACGCCGATATTAATCGGCGGCGGCGTCGGTGCTTGAAAATATGTCGGTGGCGGCTGATCAACCTGACGGCGACGCACATGGTTAATGTGAATCTGTATCACAAATTATAAAATAATCACTCTGAGATATTTTGTTTCAAAACTACCTTGCCATAGAAAACGGTTTTCCCGAATTCTTTCCTTCTTGAAGACAGGACGCAGCGGATTACATAGTATCTTTAATAAACAATGCAATGTAGTGAATTTCGGCTTAACGACAGAATGCATTTACGTTATCAGTCAACAACCAGTAGAAAAGATTACTTCTTCCTTTCAATAAATTTTCAACGGCATTCTCCTGTATCTTCTTGTGGTTGAAAGTTGTTCGTTCGGGTGAAAGTTAAATATGCCAAGGAGGCCTGGTCAACGAGATTCTTCCCTTGAAATAAGAGGAGTAATAAGCATGTGGGAAAATGGAATTTCGAAGACAGAGATAGCGGAAAGGGTTGATTTATCGGTAAGTAAAATATTTA
>JABXWE010042607.1:0-14656 GCA_014611495.1 Limonius californicus | reverse complement strand
AAATGATTTTTAATACATTTCAAAGAGGATTCATTATTGAATCTTACTTTCGGGACGGCTTTCAAGTTGACGGAGAATGGACCTATTCGATTCCTCCTTGTTTTGTGGAAGTCCGAGAGAGGTATCCCAATGAAATTGTTACATAGCGAAAATTGTATGCTTTGGTTAATAATTTAGTCAGCAATTTTCGAGAACCTGGAAGTGTTGGAAGGAAAGAAGGGTCTGGTAGGCCAAAGAAGATAGAACCTGCTTTAATTGAAACTGTAAGACAACGAATTGACGAGGCTCCAAAAACACCAATTAGACATTTATGCCAGCAAGTTGATGATTTAAGTTACGGTACATGCCACAGAATATTGAGACAAGCTTTGCATCTTCAGCCTTACCGATTTATTTCCGTTCAGGAGCTTTTAGAACAGGATTATCCAAAAAGAGTTTAGTTTTGTCGTTGGTTCTTGGATAATCTCAATGATGAGCAGTTAAATTTAACCTTTTTTTGCCGACGAAGCCTGGTTTTACCTTAATGGGTATGTTAATTAAGGGAATATGCGGATTTGGAGTAGCGAGAATCCACACGTTACAATTAAAGCTCCCCTTCATCTACAGAAAATAGGAGTCTGGGTTGGAATGAGTCGTCATATGTAGGTTAGTTGGGCCAATATTTTTCGAAGGCACGCTAACTGCAACAAGGTACAGGAACGAATTATTGCAACCTTTCTTAAATGAACTTCACGATGATGAGCTACGCGGTGGTTTTCTGCAAGAGGATGGCGCAACAGCTCATGCACCTGCAGATACAATTAATTTTTTATGCGAATTTTTAATGACCGAATCATTAGTAGGAATACTGCAACACCCTGGCTCCCTCGTTCTTGTAATATTACTGTTTTGGACTTTTTTCTATGACCCTATTTGAAAAACACCATTTTTAAAACTCCAGTTAATGTTTTAAACAAACTGAAACTTAGAATTGGAGAAAACTGTCATGAAATTAACAACTCACCTCAATTATTACAAAATATTTTTGAAGGTATGAGAAGACGAGTTCAGAAATGTTTGGAGAAAGAAGGCAGACATTTTCAACATTTGTTGTGATCATTACATTAGTTCAGGTTTATTCATTTCTTTTACTGTCTCGCTCAATAAAAGATTTCTGCTCCTAAAAATGACATTTCATTATTATTTAATTCCAGCTAACACAACCTAACCTGAAATTGACATTATAAACATTCCTTTAGTCTAGAAAAGACGTAACTTTTCATTCCACAGCCCGCTGGGGATTAGCTTTTTTTGGATCTCTTGATATTTAGTCTACAAAACTGAAATGCAAATATAAGTCCACTTCCACAGAGCAATGACAATTCTCATATTCCATAATTTCACGACATTTTTATGAAGAATAGTCTGTATATTAAGCTATTTTTTCAAAGCCTATTAATTTCGTTTGTATTTGATGTAGCTAGAGTATGTCTAAAATATTCTATATTAGAAAGCGTTTGTTATTTAAAGTCTTTCACAATGTTAATCTACAACTCTCTGCTTTTTTGATTATAGATAGCTCGGTTTCATGTGTAAAAGTGTATTCGTAGTTTGTTAAAAATAGTAAATAGAAGTAAGTTACATTCTTAAGTTTCTGAAAAACATAGATCATGTATGTTCGTATACCGTAAACAATATTTTTTCACTTTACAAATATTAAAAGCATATCTGGCACCAACTGTGTGTACGTACTTTGGATAGTGGTATCATATTAGGCTTTCTTGTTTCTTTGTTATGGGTTTAAAAATATTCTGAAATTTTAGAATTTTTAAAATTGATATTTATATCAATATATTAAGAAACATGGGGAAAATGTAACCGTTATCTAAATTACCAAAAGCCTCCCCTGCAGTTTGTGTCTAGCTACGGCCCTGGTTTTTGGCATGATAATCTATAATCACATTTACACGAACAGAAAAGCTTTGTGGACAAAAACTTATTTTATGCACCTTGTATCTTACAGATTTAATTTTTTTTCATAAAAGCTTTTGCTTTCTTCACTGTTTACAGTCATTTACATCAATGTTGAATAAATACGTGATATCGTCAACCCTCTACGCTTTAGCTTCAATAAAAAGAGAGTAAAGATTTTATTTTGTACGAAAAAAATAAAATAATGTACATTATTTTAAAATGCCGCTAGAGTCGACATCCATTTCCCCTGCTCTTGTAGGGTATTTATGCATTGACAGGTTGGTATGATAAGAACGATTTCCTGTCAGATGTCAAGAGCCAAATCTCATACCTATAGGAATTCCACCAAAGAAAGAATAATCCAAATTTTTAGTAATATCTACTAAATTATATAAAATGTGGGCAGATACTCTTCTAATTGTATTTATTTCAATATGTACAGCCTTCCTAGGCGAGGGTTTGACCTGGTTAATGGTATATCGAACAGAAAAATACCAAAAACTGAAAACTGAAGTCGAAAAGCAAAGCAAGAGATGTAAGTACAAAAGAAATTTCTAGAGCTGTAATTTGAATAGAGCTTAAATATTTAGCAATATTGTATGGAAAACATTTACATAACGTTTTAGAATTGTATTTGTAAAGCTGAATAACAGTAAGGGTTACTTTAAGCAAATTAGAGGTTAAAGACCACTATAAAGTTAATCCAGAAACGTCTACCATTAGTTGTAAATCCCAATATTTTTTCCATGTGATGAATTTTTTTACTGTTGCCTATGATTTTCAATTTTAACATAAAATCTTATTCAGTAGAAAAACGAAAAGAGGCTCATGGCGACTCATTAGATAAGCAACACAAGAAGAAAATAGAACGAGAAGAAGAAAGACTGAAAAACAATAACAGAGATTTATCATTAGTTAAAATGAAGTCTATGTTTGCCATTGGATTTGCTTTCACTGCATTGTTAAGTATGTTTAATAGCATGTAAGTATTACAGAAATTAATACACCTATTTTTTTTTCAAATAACTATGTAAATAAATTTTTCAGATTTGATGGTCGAGTAGTAGCAAAGCTTCCTTTTGTTCCCCTAACGTGGATTCAGGGTCTAAGCCATCGAAATTTGCCAGGAGACGACTACACAGACTGCTCATTTATATTCCTATATATTTTGTGTACGATGTCTATAAGGCAAAATATTCAGAAACTGCTAGGATTTGCGCCCTCTCGAGCAGCATCTAAACAGGGAAATAGCTTATTTGGTCCTGCCCCGGGCCAATTTAAATAATTTGAATATGACTTTATTATTTGTTTGATGCAACTGTTTTTATTTAGAAAAAATTGAAAATACAATTACAACAAAGTATCTGTTTTGTTAAATTATTTACTGTTTATACAGAAAAATTAAATAATGATTTGTTGAGGAAACTGTAACATAAAGTAATCGTTTTGTTAAAGTATTTGTTTTTAAATGCATTTTTGTGTTGGTTCTGCGAGTATAGACATCGGCGTCGCAAGAAGATCACGAGCAATAATGTCGCATATTACAGGTCTAAAGCCCTAAACCAAGAAGAAATGCATTTTTATTAAGAAAAATTTAAATACAAGCAACGAAGTAACCTATTAAAGTATTTTTCATTTGTTTGCAGTAAGTAGTTTTATGAAGAAACCCAAAAAATACAACTGCAACAAAGTAACTGTTGTTAAAGTATTTACTATTTATTTGATGTAACTGTTTTTATTGAGAAAAATGATAAAATACAACAAAATGATAAAATATAACAAAATAACTGTTTTGTTAAATTATTTGTACAATGTTATCTGTAGACAAATGTGGTTAAAAACAAGTCTTAAATGTCCGCATACTTTGCCAAAATTAAACTATACAAACTTCATACATTGGCTTATCTACTATTAGTCTATCAAATCCTAATCTTGTTAAATCGATTGTCTGGAAACCTCCATCTAAGATAAGCTCTGCAATAGCTCTACCTACAGCAGGCGATTGCTGGATTCCTAAAATGCATAAAATTGGTTAAAAAAAACCGGTTAATTCAATTATTCTGAATGTAGAACAGGGATGAGCACCTTTTTTACAACGGGCCAACTACAAATTTAAAAATGTTGTGCGGGCCGCATATAAGAAATGTATTAAAATATGAACACTAGATGATAAACACAAATTATCTCGTTATTCAGTCTGTTGTTGAAGTTGGCAAGCAGTGTTTCTACCAAAATGGAAAATTTTACGAACATTGAACTTACTGATGTTATTCTTATTTACGGGGAAGCTCAAGGAAACGCTCTAAGGGCAAAGCAAATGTACTTAGAGCGATATCCTCAGCGCCGCATTCCAAACAGCAGTACATTTACTAGAACAGTCAACATTTACGGGATTATGGCACGCATCAACCACAAAACCATCATCGCGGTCGTCCAAGAGCAGAAAGGGTTGTTAATGTAAAACAGCATGTCTTGGAATTAGTGGATGAAAGTCCTAGTGTTAGCACTAGAAGACTTGCGTTACAAACTGGCGTTTCCAATTCTACTGTTTCGCGGATTTTGCGGGATCAGGGACTACACCCTTACCACGTTCAACGCGTTCAAGGTTTGCAACCAGCGGATTGTGTACGTAGGCACGATTGTTGTGAATGGCTTCTTCAAGTGCAATTGTTATGAAATGGGAACTGCTTTAAAATATATCCATATATATTTTGTAATTTAATGGCGTTTTTTCTAATTTAACACATAGAAATATATATTTAAAAAGTTAAGCTTTACGGGCCGCACGAAAAAGTGAGCAGGGCCGCGGGTTGCTCATCCCTGATGTAGAAGATTATTTGATGTTGTTAATTATTCAAGTTATAATTTGGAAATATACATTCCACAGTATTTTTCCATTCCAAAAATTATTAACTTACCATGTCCACTAAAGCCTGTAGCAACATATAAATTATGATAATATGGATGTGGTCCGATTATTCCATTCTCATCAAATCCATTAAAGTCATAATAACCACCCCATGCACTTCGAACCTAAATAATTACAAATTATAAATAAAAAAAACTTAGTTTTACTTAAATAATTATCAATCAGTTTGGACAAGGACTTGGTTCGGATCAAAATACCAAACATTTGAGGACTTGGAACAAAGTTTTAACTTTTCATACAGAGACATCCTCCTTAATTTATTATTAAGGGGGGGGGGGCAATTATTCTATTTAAACCTTTGCTTTTCAAAAGCAAAGAGTAAACAGGCAGTCCAAAAAAGTACAATTATATCTATTAGCTATTTAAGCTAAACTGTATAATGTCATCTCCTTACATATTATGTGGTACAGTTAGAACTTTGCTGCAGTATCAGTTTCCCGATAAATATTACCTTAATAGAGTTAAATGCTGGGACTCGTTTTGCAAGTATAGGCCACACTTTATCTTCAAAGTATTGATGGTCGACATCTAAATTTGCTGTCTCAGGCTCTTCTTCAGCACAAGGTGACAGACCACCTATGTAAGCTCCCCCTAGGCCGTCTCGACGGAAATAAGCTCCTGTATAATCAATTGTTAGGGGGGTATTTAAACCTGGACCTTCCCCTTGGCAGTCAAAGCAATATACATATCTTTTCCTGTAAATAATTAATTTGCAGTCTTAACTGATTATAATCACCTTTTCAAAATATAAAATAAAACTTATCTATAATTTATAAGTAGATAAATAATTAAAAATACAGTTACAAGTGTTTTGTTATTCTGAACCTCGAGTACAATAATTTATTCGAATTTGAGTAACATTAAAAATCAAAACTTTACCGCCTTTCAACTGGAAGAGGTACAGTAAGCATACCAGGGCCGTTGCCTATTCTAGCCAGTTTAGCCACTTCCCCTGATTCTGCACCCGCTGCTATTATACAGTAGGCAAATTTTATGGACTTCAAATCTCCATCTGGCAATTTTACCTGTAAATAATTGTATAAAGTAGGTATATTTATATGTGTACCTTAAATTGGGGTTCTCTGAACCAGTAACTCTGGAAAAATGGGAAAAAACCACATTTCTGAGGTCGATTCAATTTTTCCGAAACAAGGCACACCCTGCTTTTTATAAAGTGAAATACGGAAATTGGTTCAATTTTCCCATGCCTATAATTTTCTTATATTAATTTTTTAAAGGCAGTTTTTGGAGAAATGTGATATTTACAAATTTAGCATACTTTAATATTTGTCGGATGCTTAATTTTAAACATAAACAAATTTACATTTTTTTAAGTGAAACTCGTAAACATTTGGTATCAATAGAAAACTCATTTTTTTTGTTCATTGATGTGTGATTTATTATTCTTCTTTACTATTTGCAATACTAACTCTGGTTGCTATGAAACAAAACACTTTGTATGAAAACTGTTATATATTACAACAAAAAATATTAAATACTCTAACACGTTTCTCGTCTTGCTACATAACGCATTGTAATACTCAATATATATACAAAATAAATCATAATGTACATTTACCTCTGAGGTACCCATTTGTTAGAAAAAATATAATTTTAGGATTTTAATTATAATTATTATAAGACGAAGAGAGGGTAAGACAATAAAAATTAAAGTTACTGCTTGAGCAATATTTTCAGATTAATTCAATAGTTTAGATTGTTAGAGAAGAATTCATTAACAGACTCCTTCGTCTGTTAATGAATTCTTTGAAGAATAGGGTAAGTATCGTGTATCCTACAATTAAGGTAATTATTAATAGGATTATTATTGCATGATCAGGGAAAAAGATAAGCTGTTCTATTAAGGGCAAAGAACTGCCTTAGATATTCATGTTTCACCAGGTGGCCATCTTAATTATAAAAAAAAGTGGACTTTATATATGGATCTCAAATCCATTGCACTATTCTGCCACATTAGAAGTTTGTATACGTAATTCAAAATAAGTATGTTCTGCTGGTGGAAGCTTCTGCAGTCATTCGATTGATGATGATATTTGATCAGATATTTTGTCGAAAGGAAGATATTCTTTCTCATAGAATGAAGATAAAAAATAGACTTTCTACTCTTGAGATTAATGAACCTGCTGAGACAAAATTTCATGATAACACTAGTTTACAAATAATTAAAAAAAATTTGCGCACTAGGTGCCACTATACTTTTCTTATGGACCTTGGCCCTCTCACCTCGAAAATCGCATTAAAAAATTTTTTTATGAATACGTTTTCGAGATATGAATTTTTTAAATTTTTTTCTTTTGTTTTTCGGGGGAGTTCGACTATTTGGAGGATATCTCGAGTTACGAAAGACCAATCTCCTCACTCGACACATCAAATTAAAGACAATTAAATTACGGATAATTGTTATCTACATTGTTTTCCAGCCGCTTCAGTAGTTTCAATGCAAATAGCAGTACTATAAGACAAAAATGTGTTTTTATGGACCATATAAAAATTGAAAATTCGTTCTATCGACGGGGAAAATTAGAAATCATAAGACAAATATTGTACTTTATTTTTTACGTAAAGTTTGGACTTTTACGAAGAGAAAAAGGTATTAACGATGAAAATCTATGGACAAATGCAAAAGTTATGAGCAAGTATATAGGAAAGTACCAAAATCACGTTTTTCTTTACTTATGTATTTTTTCCTTTTTATAGCGTATAATCCATTTTTTTCATTTCGTTTATATTTATTGTAATATTTTTATTAAAATATTAGGTTATTAGAAATAGTTTTGCCGCGTTATGCCATCTAGTTACTGCCTTGTCTTGAATTTCGCGAACCTCTACCTGGGATGCTATATATACGGAAACGTTCAGCGCAAGATACCTGTACTACAGGATATAACAAGTTCAGTACAGAAAAGTTCGAAGATTTTGTGTTGCATATCAGTGCGTTATCCTTTGCTGTGTACATCGGTGTCCAACAATTGTGTAAATTGTGTATGTCGAAACATTAAATTTACTTGAATAAAATGTTATAAAATGAGTAAAAAACAAGGAAGTGCGAGAACAACCCGCATGATTTCTGCTATATGTGTGGTGATTATGTTGTCAAGAAAAGTCAACGTAAATTTACCAATTCGCTAGAAGAGAATTATCTTCAATATTTTGGGATAGCAGCAGAAAATCTTCATGAACCTTGGACACCAAGTATTGTATGTCGTTCTAGCCATACAAATCATAGTGGATGGGTTTCTGGCTAGACAAGGTATGTATTTGGTGATGATTTTACATACATAAATATTTCATGGATTACACATTTTTTTAACATAAGGCGCCACATGAACTTCGGCGTACCAACGATTTGGAGAAGACTATATTGTCATGCGACCGACTGCTATTTTTGTCTAAGCAAACCGACTGGCATTGGAAAAAATATCCGATGGGTTTATGCAAATGTACAATCTGTGACGTTTCCAGCTCCGCATTCAGATACATTTCCCATTCCCAAGTGTCCCGATTCATCTAAACCCAAAACAAGTTCTGATTCATCGGATGATACTGAAAGCGAATCAGATGCGAGTGAAGAGCACCACCTTCTAACTCAGGCTGAACTTAATGATTGGGGGAGAGATTTGGAGCTTTCAAATGAGAAAGCAGAATTACTTGCATCAAGAAAACATTATTCTTCCATCATTACACATTAAACTTCGACTGTCCAAAAACTTTGTCAAAGCGTTGAATAAAGAAGGCCAAGCGCTTATTTGAGAACCCTATTTAAAAGTCTTTCGTTTGCAAAAATAAAAGGAGTTTTTGACGGTCCACAAATAAGAAAACTGTTGAAAGATGATAAATTTCAAACAAACTTGTCATCCGATGAGGCCGCAGCCTGGAATTAATTTCAGTTCATTGTTTCTGAATTCCTTGGAAACAACAAAAGCCCGAACTACGAGAAAATTTGCTCCAGAAACCCCGTTGCATTTTCTATTATATGCCTTTGGTTTTTTTTTTATTTTTCCAACAGGGGTAAATTTGTCTTTGAAGATTCGTTTTTTACATTGTTACCTGAATTTTTTCCTGGAGAATCTTGGCGACGTTAGTGACGATTATGGTGAAAGGCTCCATCAGCAAATGAAGACCATCGAGCGGCGCTACCAATGATTTTGGGATGCGAGAATGATGGGAGATTATATTTGGTTCTTCATAAGAGAAACGAATCTCAAAATAAATAGAAGAAGCAGGAGCCAAAACTATTTCTAAGAACCTAATATTTTAATAAAATATTACAATAAAAATGAAATAAATAGAAATGCATTATACGCTGTAAAAAAGAAAAAAATACATAAGTAAAGAAAAATGTGATTTTGGTACTTTCCTATATACTTGCTCATAACTTTTGCATTTGTCCATAGATTTTCATCGTTAATACCTTTTTCTCTTCGTAAAAGTCCAAACTTTACGTAAAAAATAAAGTACAATATTTGTCTTATGATTTCTAATTTTCCCCGTCGATAGAACGAATTTTCAATTTTTATATGGTCCATAAAAACACATTTTTGTCTTATAGTACCGCTATTTGCATTGAAACTACTGAAGCGGCTGGAAAACAATGTAGATAACAATTATAAGTAATTTAATTGTCTTTAATTTGATGTGTCGAGTGAGGAGATTGGTCTTTTGTAACTCGAGATATGCTCCAAATAGTCGAACTCCCCCAGAATCAAACGAAAAAATTTTTAAAAATTCATATCTCAAAAACGTATCCATAAAAAAATTTGTTAATGTGATTTTCTAGTTTAGAGGGCCAAAGTCCATAAGAAATGTATAGTGGCACCTAGTGCGCAAAATGGCTGTAAACTAGTGTAATCAGCATAACGTACAACGAAGTGTTGGGGAAAGAACATTATGTTTACTCCAATACATATACTTAAAAATTGGATCTTTAACAATTACCTAATTATTCAAGGAGAATGATGTAAAAAGGAGGAGTCAGTGAATTAGTCCTGTGTTTGCAAAGACTGCTTCTACTGAGGGTAAATAGTGGAAGTGTGCAACAACATAATAGGCGTCATGCAAGATAATGTCAATTGATGACTTAGTTAGAACTGTACCAGTACGTCCTCCCACAGTATATAGGAAAATTAATCCTAGAGCTCCCAGAATTTGTTGTGAATAATTTATTTCGGTTTTTTGAAGAATTACTCAACTTAAAATACTAATACTAACTGATATAGCAATAATTATAGTTACTGAAGTAAAATAAGGTGAGAAGTAATTATCCGGGCGGTTGTTTAAACATCCGAGCGGTTGCATGGAGCAGTTTAAAATTCATACGGGCAGTATTCAATTTTTTAGCAGTAATTATATTAATTGTGGCTGTAAAACATGGTCAGTACTATAAAAGAATTTGGTCGCTTATTTAATCCTACAGTGGTAGTACAAAACTTACTCGAGCTATATATTAAATAAATATCCAGTGGAATTATTATTTGAGCAGTCAAATGTCTGAATGGGCAGTTAGATAAGTAGTTCGCCAGTTCTCGGCGTTCGGCAAAAGTTGCACGTCATTTTGGTTGAAAAGAGCGGCTGTATTGCCAGTTTAAATAAACAAATTATTTTCGTAACGCTTTTTTTTTATTTAACTGAAAATCTAAAAAAATATATTAAAATACTACTAGATATTTTAGTCAATTAGGAAACACGTAGTCTCAAGAAAACATTCCTCAAAATAGCCCAGGTCTAAAACAGTTTTTAATGTTTTTTTTGCATCTTTTGTTACTTTTCATTTTACTAACTGCCTATCTTAAATAAAAATTATATGTATCATATAATAGGCCGAATATATTTTTTACTGCCTAAGTATTTATAGAACTACTTACCCCATGATTCCTAACTGAACAATTCTGATTTTATAACTGCACACGAGTTACTGCCCATTTATTTATTTTACTGTCTAATTGGATTTTCACGCATTCAAATATTTATTGAGCTGCTCAGTTGAAGATATGGTACTACTCGTTTCCATTTTTTTACTGCTCATATTTTACCGCCCAATCTGTTATTGAACATACAATTTATATTTTCATATGAACCGAAATTGTAATATATTACCGCCCATTTAAATCATACCCAAATAAGGTTGTGTATTCTACAGTAACTATGTGATGAGATCATACAACAAAACTTAAGATTTCAATTGCTATTATGACCTAAATTATTCCAATAAGAGTCATATGTTTGCTTTCTACCTCTATCTTGTCTAACAATGGGGAAGATGCTAACGTACCAATAACACAAATTTTTTTTCTGTGGGTGGCAACAAAGTTTGCATTTTTTTTTAGAGTGCCCGAGAATAACTTAGGTGAAGATTCTTTAAGTTATACACATGCTGTTATAGTTCACTGAAAACAAATACTATATATACTATATAACTAATTTTTATGAAGAAACAAGATAATTTTTTGTTGCAGCATATCTATCAGAAAAATGTTCAGTACAGATAGTTTACTGTATTGTTTCATAGAAATCAAACTGCAATCCATTTGTTTTTACTAGTAATTCAGTCAAGTCACACTAAAATAAAAAGGATTTTCCATAAATAGTTTCCAAGTAAGTGAAAATAAATATGTCAACTCAAAGATCATTAATAAGCAAAAAACCGTGGTTTCTAATAAAAAAAATGTATAAAGATTACCTAAAAAAATGTATGTTGGTGTTGTATCTCAAAATTATGAAATGACATTTTTTTAAAGTGGATTTGATTAACCATGGGATTTACTACAAATTTGTTGTGTGAAATTCAAATTGTATTAAATAATATAGAAGTTATGCATGTTTGGGAAAACTATTGAATTTATATTTTTAATTATAACAGGTAGGCTAGGCTTTTTTTATTTGATTTTGAAAAGTAAAGCGTTCACACACTGGTCTATCCCATTTAACCAAAGTTGTACCTCTTACTGTTTTAAAGATTAAATGTATACAAATCAGTTTGAGACACCCTGTATACAGACTATCAGGTACACTATAGGGATCTCTGGAATGGTAATAATAAACATATACACAGTTGCGTGTGTACTTCAAACCTATTTTTGTGTTTCCTAAGGTATGTGCCAAAGTGTTAATTAAATATCTAGTTTAGAAATGAAAATACAATCAAATTTATAAGGTAAAATTAGCAAATACTTCTTGGTAGTACTTAAATAAACATATTTCGAAAAGTTGGTTATTTTGTCGAAAGATACAGTATAGGGAAACAATTTTTAAATGAAATACATATTTAGTATCAATAAATACCTTACTTTTTCTTAATTTAGTTTAAAAGTAGGAATATTTATGCCCAAAAACTACATATATTAAAAAAAAACTATTTTTGTAACAGCAAAAACAAAACAACAACAAATCCACAATACGCAGCTTACAGATTCAAAATTATAAATATTTTAATTGTCATCAAGTTTGAAGTGCATATTTGTTAAAAAAAACGCAAATCTTTAATGAAAAAGTGGATTCAATAATCATAATTTATTTCTGATTTTTATAATATTCTTATAGTTCATAAAATACATACATTAGGGATTATATCGTTAGAAAAAGAAAAAATAAGCTATTGAAATAGTTCAAAATGACTCAAATATGCATTTCTTGTAGACTTGTCACACAATTCTTTTTGTGAAAAAGACTTTCTTAAATAAAACTCTAGTTTAGAAAACAAAATGCCATCAATCCATATATTGCTGAAGAAAAAAACAAAAGCAACCAGCCAAGGTAGACATTATATATGATATGATATTCTAAAAATATAAATTTATGCTGTATTTCTCAAAAGAAAAGTATATATTATACAACTATTTTCTGTAAGGTTTTTTGAATTTATTCTCCTGAACAAGTTATTTAGTTTTAAAGATCAATACAATCAAGTTTTACTCTCCTATCTAGTAAACTACACATACGTAAACTGCAAAAACTAAAAAGCACTTTAAAGTAAGCTTCCAAGTAGGAAACTTTTGTCCCATTTAACCAACCTTCTATTTCTTACGATTTTAGAGATACCTGTAGCGAATTTGCTCTAATAGACTCTGTATACCTACACAGCAATGTACTCACAATAAGTTCATCAAGTGCCTCGTAAGAACCTTCCAGGATACCCTCTACTACAATATCTTCCCTATTTTTGAACGTAAATCCAGCAGCTTCTCCAGTAACATACTGAGTACCTAACTGAACAGCTCCTCGCTTCAAAATATGCAACAAAGCCCATGGATCAAACCAACCTTCCTTCTCTAGACCTAAACATCCTGCTTCAACGTCGCTTACATCCAGCCAAGGAAATCTGCAATATTTAAATACTATTTTTTAAACACTTAATTTTCTGGGATTGTTAATGAAAGGTGAAATAAAAATGGACGTCTTCCAATATCAAATTACCTCTGTTTTAAAGCATCTTTACCAAGGATTTTGTTAATAGCACCGAGTTCATTTTGTAGTTTAGAATTATCCAATAATTGCTGCGCACCGTGTTCACTCGCAAGCATAAGGTAACCATGTGGTGTAAAATAAACATCAGCATCCGAACCAAACCGTTTCTTTAATGTTCTGAGAAATTCAGCCCCGTACAAGGACATCTGTATATTCTCTGGGAGAGAAAATTGCTGTCTTAGGCCTCCTACAGACAACACAGTCGAACACTTCGCATACTATACAGAACAAAACAAAATAGGAACATTAAACAGCAACGAATTTATTCAAATCTTTAGAATACTTACTGTTGAATCTTTTTCAATAACAACAATTCTTAATCCATTCAAACCAGTTTTTTCTTTAAGAAAGTAAGCAATGGAAGACCCAACAGCTGCTCCACCAATTATGACAATGTCTGTGTGAGTCGGAAATATATTACTTAAGAATACTTCCTGTTCCTCTTTGCTTTTAGTTGCTAGCCTGAAATCATCTGCTAATACCCTGATAGTCCTTCTTAGTGGATGTTCACGTTTTTCGAATAATTTTTGAGAACTATGAATAAATCTTCTATTGGGAAATATTTTTCGGCACAATACAGTACACCTCGTAGAAAACATTGTTAACTACTAAATTGCTTGGTAGATTAATAATGAAAGTTTAATTATTGAAGTACTTTAATCAGGAAACAATGAAGTACATCTTAGTTTGAAGTATTTGATTAAGATAAAAGTGAGGTTATGCAAACACCGGACAGGTTACGTTCACATTGTTCACGTTGGTGTTACATTGGGGGATCCTAAACCGATCTAATATCTACCGGAACGCGCGGAAATGGAATTGCAACCAATGTAGAAGCCTACACGATTAATGTGCGACAAACTGATTGCAGAGCCATTACTGTGAAAAAAAAATAAAGACCGCTTTGACATTGGGATTGTGTGCATTATATAATCTATTCACGATTTATTTGCCATCCAACAGGCTGTGGAAATCTGAGGGAATGTGTAGTATCATTGAAATTTGTCAATTAAGTTGGGTTATGCTAGTTTTTCTTGATGGAGGTTATGTTTTTTGAAAGCAGGCAATGTTGCCAGTGGAGCTTTGTTCATTTAAAGTCCGCCTATTTCTGCTCAATATTGGTTTATAATACTTAGATATAATAATGATTTCATTATAAATAAAATAATATCTATAATTTAAATGTTGTCGTAACACATACCAAATACATATTGCTGTTCTTTTTACACGAGAATTCTGAACTCAAATCTTTTTTTTTTTAATATATTTTAACCAGATCGACATTTCTGTCAT
>JABXWE010042606.1:0-24456 GCA_014611495.1 Limonius californicus | reverse complement strand
TCGTTATGGCCACCTTTTTTGCCGGTCATACCCTTTTACAAATTATAAACATTAACAGTTAGAAAACTTACCTCGAGCTCTTCTGCACAAAAATGGATTTAACGGCTTCGCTGGTAGAAACGGCTTTGTGTATCATTTCATTTTTTAAAACTAATGTTTTTTTCTTGTTGGCATCGGGACGATGATTGTGATCTACACCAATTTTTAAAAACACGGAGTCATTACAACTAGCCCTCACCGCACAGTTTTTTTCCACACATACTAGATATGTAACATGTCCGTTTTTACTTTTTTGTTTATAAAAATATCCTATATCCGCTTCACACGTATAATAACTTGAACCACTTTTATAACCGGGAACCCTCTTGACTTCCATTTTAAAAAACGCAAAATACAATCAAAATGCAAAAACACTATGAAAACTCTTGGAGCAATCTTGCAAAGGTACTGATTACTATTTGGTATATTATAGAATAATGATTGCTTCAAGTATTATTTTGGTATTTTAATAAATACCAAAATGGTGCATGTAGGTGGTTCAACTTTTCACCTTCGTAGAAGGGGTGGAAGCTGCCTCGCAAGAAGTTTCCCACGGAAGTAATTCCTGAAAGGTAGCACCAGGACCTAAGTGCATCATTGTCGCGATACTGCAAAGTGCGCTATTGTAGTATGTTTTGACTATAAATTGCCAGCTAAAAACTTGAAATTTCGAATTTAATGACAGCAAAGGAATTGCGTTTAACTTTAAACTATAAATTTTGACTTTCTTCTCGAAATTACGATATATTATTCTTTTTACGAGACGTTTATTGCCTAGATTAATACCAACACATTGTTTTCTGAATTTTGCGGGATACCATTGTCGAAAGAGGTCAAAATAGTTAAAAGTATTCTGTGTGGGCTTTCTTCCTTTTAAAGAAACCCGTTTTTTCAGGTTCACCTCATTTTTATGGTTAACTTAACTTAGAAATATGTACTTCTGTTCAAATACCTAGTTAAATACTTAAAAAGCATCTTGTATCATTCTGGCACAATTTTATTTTGAGATTTTCTAGGTCGCTAATTTTCTTCTTGTTAGTATGCTAATTTTTGACGACTAGTGTAAATAATTTCCTTTGTAAATATCAAAGAAAATTACTTAATTAACGTGTTTTTTTATCTAATAAGTATATCCATTTTTAGTGTGGAAATTGACGTTGCTGCCAAACTGGCATTTCCGGCGATGGCCAAAACAATGCGAAGACAGCGACGCCGTACGCAACCGCCGATGCCGGACACTTTGCAAGAATTCGGGGAATTGTGCGAAGACAGTCCTCGATTTGGCAATGTTGACAACGAGCCATTTTTTCGCGGTGTTGCAGGAGGGTCAGTTATTTTTATGGCACAAGGGCTTCAAGAGTTACTAAGTACTTCCAAAGAATTACACATAGACGGGACCTTTAAAACAAGACCGCGAACGCCTGAAACTGCCCAGCTTTTAACAATATTGGCAATTCAATACGGAATAGTAAGTACAGTAATTAAAAGAAACTTCTTTTAGTGAGAAAGTCGAGCTGCACATTTTAAAATTATTATTATTATTATTATTATACCAAACTTAAATATTTTTTAATGTAACATCTGGTATATTTTTACATTTTTCGATTCTGATTGTCCATACTCATAGAAGTGTGTGTTTGTGGCAATAGACGACGTTAAAAATGTAATTTGTTGATCAACTATACCTCCACCAATTGGCTGATTTATGGGTGTCTATCCCATGCTGACAACAAGTGAATGAACATATAACAATCCAGCTAAACTTGTAATTTTTGTGTATTATAGGCATTTCCCTGCGTGTTCGTTCTGATGCCGAACAGAAGAATACCTACCTACAACGCTGTGTTCGAAAAAATAAAGGCCATTATCCCAAATCTAAACCCGAAGCTGATCATAACAGATGACGAATCTGCGTTGATAAAATGCATCCAAAAAAATTTTCCAAGCTCAACTGCATCAGGGTGCTTTTTTCACTACTGCCAGGTAAGAAACCGAAATCAGTAAATTCTTTATAGAAAAATTATATCCTTACTTTGCTTTGATGCATTTAAGTATTTTATTGTAGGCCATTATGCGACAGGCCGGAACATTAGGCATGCGGGCATTCATTTCTGGAAGCGCATTATCTAAACGGGCATTAAAATATATTATGAGCCTGCCATTGCTACCACCCAATAAAATTGAGGATGGCGTGGTGTATATCCAGAATTTCTTAAGGGATAACAACCTGCTTAATGAGTTTGAACCGCTTATGAGGTACGCAAGAAGTGAACCTCATATGTATTAAAATATATTCCAATGTTCTTAATTCATTTTCAGTTATCATCGAAGACAGTGGATGGGAAAAGTGGGCGTAGACGCTATTTCAGTGTACAACAGACCACGCCGAACAAATAACGACAGCGAGTCTTTCCATGCTTCGCTGGAACGCAGTCTAAGAGTAAGGGCGCCCAATATCTGGTAGTTCACAGGTAGTTTTTTTGTTTAAACAGAAAGTGAAACTATTACATACTTTATGTAAAATGTTACATTTCAGATGCCATTCGGAATATTAGCGCAGCCACGGTGAGGGAGTTGCGATCATTTATAGAGGAAGGCCTCGCAATAAGATCTATCCCGAAACGAAAATATCGTTCGAACAACGAACGAATAAAAAGAACGACAAAAATGTTTGAAGACGGGGAGGTAGGCGTCGGCTCCTTCCTAAATATGATAAGCAGTTGTGTGCAAGGAATTCTGCGACAGGCCTTTAACAACGAAAACATCAATGAAGGAGAAATGCAAGAAGAACCGCTCTCGGAAACGTTGGCAGGTGACATTCCCGAAGAATTTCGTGTAACGTGTAAGTTTTTTCTTATATTATCCTATCTCAATAAGGTTTAAATTTGGTCTATGCACCAATGCGTATTCCCAGTAATAACAAATTTCAAACATAGGTACTAACTAAATTTTATGTTTTAATTCTATTGTAGATGCCGGTCTAGAAAACGACGAGGATGAGGAGGAAGAAAATAGAGAAGGGGAAGGTGAAGGTGAAGAAAGAGAACGGGTAGATACGGGGCGATCGGATACTCCGATCTGCATAATTTGCAAAACCAAAATTCCTACAACGGTACTTCTACCATGTGCCCATTTTGGTTTATGTGACGAATGCTCCGGGGAATGGCAAGCCCGTGACATTGCAAACGAACCACCGGATATTGACGACGGGGTCGCCGTTAATTATTCTATATGTCCGCTTTGTAGGGTTAGAATCGAACAATATATGCGTGTTGTTAGCACCTAAAATTAGTTACTAAAATTAAATAAATTGTATCTTATATTGTAAAAAAACTTAAAATAAAAAAATAAATAATAAGGAAAAAAGCATTTCGTATCACTTTCTCTCAAATAAAGTGTTAATAACTTATTAGGTATACATTTTCCTTTTCGCCAAAAAATTCCTTGTTAAAAATTCAAAACTAGGTAATTATAACCAACCATGGTATCAAACAAAGTGAATTTTTTTAATAAAGCTCCTTATGGTTAAGAACATTCCAGGACACAGTATATGTACAGGGTCATCACAAGACAATGTTAGATTCAAAATAGGTAACAATCGAGCTTCGCATTACAGATATATAGCTTATATGTTTATGTAGATGAAAGCAAGAAAAAATTAAGAATCAGAATATACAATAATATATAGGTAAGTTGTTTCATAAAAAACAACAAAGTTAATAGCTATATCTCTGTAATGCGATGGTCGATTTTTTTTTGATAAAAGTAATGAATTCCTTGTTAAAAGTTAGTCCATAAAGCATCTGTTAATATTCCGATAACTTCAAAAATAACAGTGTTACACTTGTTACAGTAGAATTTATCATTTTCATGTGACGATCCTGTACATGCAAAATGTCATACAGATCTTAATAATATAACCTGTATCTACTACTTTTGTAGTTGGACGATGATTCTACAACGGTAAGTTCAGAGTGGGCGATGTGGTCACGTTGGGCGTTCTGTCCCTGTCCTAACTTTGGGCGTTGTGGACATTTTGGGCGTTGTGGTCCTATTCAGAATTGGGCAATGTGGTCGCGTTGGGCGTTGTGTCCCTCTAGTAATTTTGGGCGTTGTGGGCATAATGTAGCGTTGGGCGATATGGACTTTGGGCGAAGTGTCCTAGACCCCATAGGAACAATACATGCGTTTGTGGAATTCTTTAATTTTCTGCTCCCCAAGTTGAAAAACGCACCCAAAACAAGGTGCACGCAGAAGGGACGTTAATTTTACAGAGATTGCATCTACTCTTTATTTTTAGAATATCAAATTAAATGATAAATTTAAAAAACTATGAAATATTTTATAGAGTTGGTGTAGTAATACCACCAAATCCGATGGGCGAATGCCGCCGGCGTGGCGTAGCGGTTACGAATAAGCTTTGTAAAGCTAACTTCGGTAATTCGGATCCGCTCTTCAACCTTATTTTTTTTTTAATTTTTATTGTGGTATACGTATTATATCTATAAATGCAACTGTGTCATTATTCTCGAAATACACATCATACAAAAATACATACATTTTTGGGTTTCATGAGAAACTAAATAATAAAACATTTTATTAATTGTTAAATTTACCGTTACACATTTAATAATAACAATAAAATAGTTTAACGCTAATTATTAACGCAAATAAAAGTGTAAATTAAATCAAATGCTCGAATGAATTCCTATCTGCATTCAAAGAGTAACAGAAACGATTAGAGAACTACTTCCGCACTTGAGTAAACGTTCTTGGTATAATTTATCTACATCATTCAACAATGTTGTATATTTAGACAATAATAATACAATTAGATTTACAAAAATAAAACATTTTTCATAAAAAAATAAAGCTGAAGAGTGGATTCGAACTCCCGAAGTTCGCTTTACAAAGCATATGCGTAACCTTTAAGCCACGCCGGCGGCATTCACACATCGGATTTGGTGGTATTACTATACCAACTCTATAGATTATTTCATGGTTTTTTAAATTTATCTTTTAATTTGATATTCTAAAAATAAAAAGTAGATGTAATCACTGTAAAAGTAACATTCCTTCTGCGTACACCTTGTTTTGAGTGCGTTTTTCAACTTGGGGAGCGAGAAATTGACGAATTCCACAAACGCTTGTATTTTCGCTATGGAGCGTATTCAAAGCACACGGTATACTGCATTATCAAAGTTATTCATAATAGAAGTATCTTTAGTAGGTATGTAATATGGACATCGTTAGAAAGGAATATTATTCTTAAAATGAGCGCTTATCAGAAAATAAAAATAAAATTTTTATTAAAATTGTAATTTTAAATGTAAATATGTGAGCTAATTTATAATTATTCTATTATTTAATAATGAAATTGCTGGAGAACGTGTTTGCCTACAAAAAATGAAAATATTTTTGCAAGCAAATATATCTACAAAAAAAACGTCAAAATAGCCCATAAGTTTAATGAAATAAAGTTTGTGAAATATAAATATGTAAACAGATTGTTTAAAAGTTGTAATATTTTTGTACCATAGCTCACTTAAGCCTCGTACATATTAGCGAGCCGTTGCATGTAACGTAACGGTTACTGTAACCCCTTCTTAATGGGGACGATACGTCCATAATCGTCTTGTAACCAACTGCAACGGATCAGATCCATAGTGTTCGTGGTGAGCTCACAGTGAAAACATGTCTGCTGTATAGCATGAGATGATTTCTAGTGCTGCGTATATTCTTATCCATTAGTATTCATAGCACCACCAATTTCAGCCCAAGTATCTTCTTTCAGAGGTTTTTTATAATAGTTTTTGTCTTTTGGATTCCACAGAATTGGTGTGTTCTCGTAGATGTCAATTAAATTCAGACAGTTCTCATCGTTCAACTCCACAATTATAAAAAATACTAGCACTCGCAGCTGTACTCGTGGCTCGAGGAACGTACACATCAACAATAAAGACACTTGGCGTACACAAACACACTGCGAGCCCCTTTGGGTTCGCAAGAAAACCGACAATCGGTGGCTCGCAGCTCATGACACGAAGCGCGGTCGTGGTGCGTTTGCGAGCTTAGTTCACAAGGCGTCTACACTAAAAAATATGGTTACAGTAACAGTTACGTTACATGCAGCAGCTCGCTAATGTGTACGTCGCCTATAATGAACCTTGTATTGAACTCTCGTTTATTGTGAACCATTATAGATCCCTGGTTTATAAGAATGTATTTCTTCTTAATTTATTGCTTTGTTGCATATAATGATTTCGGCTATAATAACAACTTTTGGTGGCCAGTAGTAGTTCATTATACCGGGACACTACTGTATTTCAGATTTCAATGTAGCATTTGATTAACCCACATTATAACCATAGGTTCGTTACATATTTGGCATAACCAGTGCTTTTTTTTGTAGAAAGAGGAGCTGAAACTAACATCACGCTAAGCTTTAGATTAAAAAAAATCATAATTCAGATTTTAATTTAAATGAAATTAGGGTAAAAAAAATTTATAGTAAATTCTAAGGTTTATTTCAATTAGAAAATAAAATAATTTTGAAATTTTACATGCAAACATTACGAATTGAAATTAGAGAGTAAATATTATTTCAATAAGTGCACCAGTGCAGCATCATTTGTAACAAGCCTTAATTTTTCTTTTAAGAATTCCATTCAGCACACAAAAATACATAAAACAGGTAGGGGAGAGTAGGGTAATGCCGAACAGAAGGCAGTGGGGATAACCGAAGTTTCGCAGTAAGCATAAGCATAATTCAAACGAATCACATGGCGCCCTTTAGTAGAGCCCCATCAAACCAATCACAGCGAGCGGTACCCTCGAATTAATTATTTGTCTGCGGTTAGTTATGCGAAATATATAAGTTTACGTGCCGGGATGATTTAAGTGACACTGGATAAACAATCACGTAAAGTAAGATTATTAATGATTTATATTTTTGTATCGATGTATTCTGTGTTATAAGTGTAATATTCTGTATAGGATGTCATATTTATTTAACTTAAATGATGAAAACTTTTTGGAGGTTAGAAGGTGGGTAATGACGATCAAGTGATCGTCAGTACCTATCAGTTGATCGTGATTCCCCACTCGGTGTGGATACACAACATTAAACTACGTACCTAGACTTTTATTTTATATGGGTCACACGAGAAACAGAACAACTGAAAAAGCAGGTTGGCTACGAGAAGGGATGGACGAAGCCAAATGGTCAATATAGTATTAGAAAGGCAGCAAGAAAATAATCTTCCCTACACTTCTCTCTATGAAAGGATTAAATTAGGCTATGTAAAATTACCCCGCCTTGGAAGAAAAACGATATTTACCAGAGAATAAGAACAAGAATTGTGTGATCACGTTATAACTCTTTTAAATATGTTTTATGGTATCGGTTAACGTGAACTGCAAAGTGTGGCCTTCCAGATGGCCTAAAAAAGCAACGTAAAACATAATTTCAGCAAGACCCAGAAGCTAGCTGGAAAAGAGTGGCTTTACGGGTTTTTAAAAAGAAACAAAAATTTTAGAATTCGTAAACCAGAAGCCACAAGCCTGAATCGAGCGCAAGCGTTTAATAGGGATGAAGTGAAACTGCTTTACACAAATTTGTAAAAATTATGTAAAAAATATGAGTTTGAACCATCTAGGATTTATAATGTTGATGAAACAGGCATCAGCACAGTTCACAGACCAAGCTGGATATATGCAAAGGACAAAAACGAGTTAGTGCTATATCAAGTGGAGAAAGGGAAAAAAACACCAGTGTGTTGCGCAATGAGTGCATCCGGTTCGTATATACCGCCTTTCTTTATTTTTGCAAAACAAGGATGTCTACAGCTCTCAGCAAAAATGCAAAATATGCGTGCTCAAAGTCCGGATGGATGAATGAAGAATTATTTTTGGAATGGATCTCTCGCTTTCAATCCCACGCCAAACCTTCCAAAGAAAAACCAATTTTGTTGATATTAGACAACCATGCTAGTCATGTTTCTTTGGCAGCATACACATTTTATAAGGAGAATGGTATCGTAATGATGTCCTTACCGCCCCACAGCTCGCACCGCCGTCAACCCTTAGACATCGTCTTTTTCGGGCCACTAAAAACAGCGTATAATCGCGAGTGTGAAAAATACATGAGATCTCATCCTGGTGAACGGATCACAACATATGAGGTGGCACAACTGTTTACTGCAGCATAATAGCAGGGTAGCAACGATAGATAAAGCAATTAAAGGGTTTGAAAAACCAGGAATTTATCCTTTAAATGAAGATGCTTTCACAGAATATGATTTTTCTGAAATTCAACCACCATCCAGCACACCAACTAGAGACTCCCGAAGAGCCTAGGGTACCTCAAAAGTTAATCAAGAGAAGACCTGTGGAGAAAAGAAAACATATGAATCTGACCAAAGCATAGAGAATAGGAGTAAGAGTCCAACTCCGAAACAGTCGAAAAGCAGACTTCAAGATATATATCTCCTATCTACTGCCTCAGTTAAAGTAAAAAGAATCTCCAGAAGGAAACAACATTCTGTCATTCTTACAGAAACCCCTATGAAAGATGTTCTTGAAGAAAAAGAATTAAAAAGGAAACAAAATCTAGAAAAGAAGATTAAGGAAAAAAAAGTAGTAATAAAGGGAATGAAAAAACAGAAAAGTACCAAAAGAATAGTGTTTGAAAGTTCTTCTGATGAGGAGACCTTAAATATGGAAGACATTGTTAACAACACCAGTGAGCCAGACAGTGATAACTACTCAAAAGACATTTGCCTCATTTGTGGAGAGTTTGGCCTGAACAATGAGCTATGGTTTTGCAGCGCCGTTTGTAAAAAAACTGCGTTTTCTGTCATTAGAAGACCATTAGGTATTTTAAAATATATTCAGTGGGCAATTACGATCAGTGAAAAGCAATTATTATTTTTTTTCAATTTTGATAAATGTTTAGAATAAACGTTTATTTAATAAGGTTTTTATACACCTTCTTCCATACGCTCCATATTCCAAAAATTTTAAAAACACAAAAACCATAGAAACAGGAGCATCTAAAGTTAAGTGATCGCCATCAGCCGAGTCTCCCCTACTCTTGTTGCAAGTTGTTTAGCTCATTTTTTTGAGATTAATCATAATCTATTGTTATATGTAAGTTGAACTTTTAGGGTAGTATCAACAATGAAAATCAGCTGGAATGTTCCTGGGGCACTAATTTCTAGTGTCAATAAGAGTTGTCATATAAAATTTCTAAATGTTCGTTGAATTCCTTGGTTCCCAGGAATTTATTTGGAGAAGCATGGTGTACAGAAAAGCTGTGAACTTGGAAAGTACACCATGGTTTTTCAGGCAGAAGTTTTCAACATACTAAGTGTAGTTAAGTTGGAGGAAGTGAGATCTGGAGTGGAATGAGCAGTTTACATTTCTTCCAACAGCTAGGCAGCCCTGACAGCGATCTGTGCACCCAAGAGAGGGTGCATTCTCATTCAGGAAAGCGCTGATGTTTTAGAAGAGCTTGCAAGGTTAAAGAAAGTGAAATTGATCTGGGTTACTAACACTGTGGGGGTTCAGACAATGAGAAGGTAGACGAGAAAGAAATTTCTTGTATTTTTTTTCTGAAACTATATTGAGTAAAGAAAATAATTCCAACATCTACAATTTTTTTTATCATTGATACTTGATTTTGTTTTATACTGCAATCTTAGGGGCGAGTTGAAAATCGTCTAGTAGTACCAGAGAAAAGTTGAGAGCTTACGATTACAACAAAGAACTGCTGGAAACTGTGATAAAATGTATAAAAGACAATTTTAAATAAATAACTAAAACATATTAAATCTGGGTTTTGCATTGTGAACAAGTTCTTTTTAAGTTACCTAAAACTAAACATAACTAAGCTTTTGAGAAAGACCAGTAGACTTCGGAGAAAGTTCACATCTTTTCTTCATCAGAAAACGAATTATGTGATGTAGACTTAGATTCAGACGTTGAACAGATTTCTAGAAGCTTCTTTGATGGGGAACAATTTTGAAAAGGCCGTCAATAACAAAGCTGACATTAAGAATCTAAATCAAAATTTGAAAGTTGATGACATTGTTGTCTAAGTCACAGGTCTTTGTCTTTTTTATATATTTATACATTATTATATTTTTTTTATTTCATCTCACCCCGTATGTAATCACAGTTAACAACAACAAACAGATTTCAAGTCACCCCATCGTAAAGCTACTTGAAAATTGGAATATTTATTTATTTTTTTTAAACTTGCAATCCGAAACTGCTATTATTAGTAGGTACCGAAAGTTCTCTCTTTCCAAATATTATGTTAGGTAATTTTTATATTTAAAAATATATACAGGGTCCGTCGTTAGTGCGTCAAAGTCCGATATTGGTACTGTTCAAATTATTTGGAAGTTTTTCTTTTTTTGTAGTAATGTAGTGCCAAAATGCGCACATTTTTAAATGTACAGGGTGACTCGCTACGGCGTAGTGTTCAAGGTATTATTTTTTAAATAAAACACCCTGTATATATTTACATTTTTAAATTCGACCCATCTCCTGGATTTTAATTTTGGATGAGATGTTGCCGAGTTTATCTAAAAAATGTGAACATTTTGGTCTGAACAAAATTTAACAAATTAATTCGGTGCGAGAATATTATGATTAATTAACAATACATGTTTTGCAGTTATGCAGCCAAGGGATGTACTAAAACGACACTACCACCAAATGTTAATTTTATTATACATGAATTTTTACACCAGTGTTAATTTAATTTTCTTCGAAGAGTATTTACTCAATTTTTTCATATGGAACACCCTGTATATGATTATATCTTTGAAATGGCACATTAATTCTGCACGTTTTTTGTGAATATTGTCCTAAATCTAAAATCCATATTTTTACTTTTTCATTACAAACCATTATTAAATTTTTTATTTCTATCTAATCTAGCAGCTACGATTTTGGCATAAAGTGAGTGGGGATTTGAAATGGAAAGTACAACTCTTAACTTTTTCCAAAAACTATTGTTTACTGATGAGTCGACCTTCACCCAAAGTTGTAACCCAAACCGACATAATACTCATCATCATCAATAGAAAACCCAATAATTGTAAGTTGATGGACGACATTGTTTGGGGAGGTATTGTAAACGATTTTGTGATTGGGCCTCATTTTCTTTAATAAACGTCTGAATGGTGCGCAATATTTGTATTTCTTGCAAAGTAATTTGTCTCAAATCCCGTAAATGTCCTCCCACATCTAATGAAAAATATGTGGTTGCACACATTTCGCACTTGTGATTCGACAGTTCTTGAACCAAGGATTCGGGAAGAGGTGATTAGGTCGCGGCGGTTCCATCAATTGGCTACCTAGATCGCCACACTTAAGGAAAATAATGTTTTCCTCGGGGACATATAAAACATACTGTGCAATAGATCGCTGCAACAAATGCAAAATAAATGAAGCAACGCATAATAGATGCTTTTGGTACAATTTCTGATTAGTCATTGCAAGCAGTAAATATGTCGTTTTTGAAAAGACTGATCATGTGTGTTGAACAGGACGGAGGTCACATTGAACATTTACTATAAATAAATACTTGATTTGAAATAAAATCATGTTTCTATCTATGTTATTAATAAGAAATATAGTAACAATGTATTAAAATCATGGCTGGTAGATTAAATAGAAATAAGAAATTTAATACTTCAGCGGTTTGTAACGAAATAAGTACTTGATTTGAAATAAAATCATATTTTGATCTATGTTATTAATAATAAATGTACCAACAGTGTATCAATGCCTTCGATAAAGTAAATAGAAAAGAGCTAATGAACGCAATGAGAAAAATGAAAATACAAGGTAAACTGACACGACTAATGCAAATGACAATGGAAGAAACGAGAACCTGTGTTAGAATACCAGAAGGAGATACTAAGACATTCAGAAGTAAGACAAGGCAACGCGCTATCAGCAACACTGTTCAATACTATTTTCGAGAAAGTATTGAGAAACATAGAATGGAACAATAATAAATGCAGATACTAGTCTACACAGACGATGTCGTCATAATCACAAGAACGGAAAGGAAGTAAATTGATACCTTTAGAAAAATACAGCACAAGGCAAAAGGTGTAGGATTAAAGATAAATGAAGCAAAGACCAAATTCATGATGTGTCAAAGAAAAGTAAAAGATGTAAGAAACAAGAAACTGAAGATAGACAACTACACATTTGAAAAAGTGGACAACTTCAACTATCTAGGTATACAACTAAACAGAAATAATGAAAGAGGTACTGAAATGAAACAAAAAAATACTAGCTGGCATCAGAGCATACTACACAAACAGAAACTTATTAAAAAGACAAACAAATCAATACAAAAATGAAAATATACATAAGTTTAATAAGATCAGTAGTTACCTACGCAGCAGAAGTAATGTGTTTTACAAATAAAGATGCAGAGGAATTAAGGATCTTTGAACGGAAAACACTAAGGACAATACTTGGCTCGATAAGAAACAGTGATGGTGAGACCAGAGCTAGGATGAACCATGAATTACTAAGATATAAATGGAGAAGATATTATAAGGTTCGTAAAGGCACAACGTATTAGACGGCTGGGGCATGTGATGAGGGACAAAGGAAGTGTATCAAAAGCTATCATACAGTGGAGGTCCTGCAAAAATGGACCTACAGGAAGACCCAGGATAACGTGGTACGCTGAAGTAGGTAATAGAAAAAGATCTGCAAAAGATGGGAGTTAGAAATTGGAGAGGAGAGAAGGTAGGAACAGGAAAATATGGAAACAAATAGTTCTTTCTTTCTTTATCCATTCCTTTTGTACCTTACGGTGTCGAGGTTGCCATTCATACATTCGGGATTAATGGTGATGGGTCCCCTTTGGACTTCCATCCCGCTCCCCGCATTTACATTCGCTCTTTACATTTTCAGCATTTGTGTTAATGATGCTGTGTGTGGCCTTGTTACTTTTCCTGGACAGCCAGTGATTAGGAGAAGTGCCGTTAATTGTAAACCAATGTCGAATGGTTACAGAGTTGCAGAAAAATTTCTGCCCATTTCATGGCTCGAATCGAGGACTTTGCATTGCGAGCCCAGCCCTCTTACCACTGGGCTACTCGGCGTTCGGAAACTTCTTCTTTCTCCTGTATCCTTTATACCCTCACGGGTGTTGGATATTTGTGGGTTCCGCGTCCTTTACCCATTTCTTCCATCCTTTCTGGTCCTTTGCCTTCTCATTCGTTTCTTCTATCGTTTTTCCTCTTGCTTTCTCTATTTCTTCTATGCACTTCGTCCAGGTGAGTCTCAGCCTTCCTCTTTTCCGTTTCCTCGTACCTTTGATTTCCATTACTTTTTTTGGTAGTCTGTTTCTGTCCAATCTCTGTAGGTGTCCTTACCATTCTAATTTCTTCTTCTCACTTTTTTATGTTATCGTTTGTTGTTTTAGTTTTCCTATGATTTCCTCGTTTCTAATGTGTTCCATCTTGGTTTTCCCCGCTATCTTTCTAAAATACTTCTTTTCTGCTGCTATCAGTTTTGGTTTGTGTTTCTGTTGTAAGGTACAGGTTTCACTTACATATACGATCGTTGGGGTCACTATCGTATTATATAAGATGTCCGCTAACATGTGTCTTAAAATTTGGAGTCTGGTTCTACTCTTCAACAAGTAAGAAACGCTTAATAAACTATGTCCGGAAACCAACGTCGCCCGAGATGTAGCACTTTTTTTAAAGAAAATAAATAGTGTGATTAAGTACATTTTATTTGAGCTTAATAAAGTAGGCTGCTTTTAAAATTTGATTCACTTTACAAACGATGTTCGAAGTGTCCTCCATTGGCTGCTACGCAAGCATTAGCACGACGCATCAATGATTGTCTTACCCGTTCCAAGATACCTGCATTGTTTCGTATTGTTTGGCAAGCATTTTGAACTCTTTCTCGCAATTCTTGAACATTATTTACAGGATAGGCATAAACCAATTGTTTTAGATATCCCCATAAAAATAAATCCAAGGGGTTGGCTTTACGAGAGCGGGCAGGCCATAGCATCGGTCCATCTCGACCTATCCATCTTGCAGGGAATTGCTCGTTAAGAAACTGGCGAACTGTAATGCTGAAATGCGGTGGAGCACCGTGCATGAACCACATGTGCCTTCTTATTTCTAAGGGAACATCTTCTAGTAATTCTGGAAAAGGGTTTTCCAAAAAATTTCGGTATAAAAGTCCCGTCAGTCGGTTAGGCAACAAGAAAGGACCTATCAGAAAATCACCGATGATGCCCCCCCAAACATTTATGGAGAACTTGTGCTGATGTCTAGATTTCATTATAGAATGGGGATTCTCATCGGCCCAGACATGGGTATTGTGGAAATTACATATTCCATCTTTGGTGAATCCCGCTTCATCTGTGAATAGTATACGAGAGAGAAATTGTGACATTCCGCATCCATCCTAAAAAACCATTAAAAAAATTTCATCTTGGTTGGTAATCTGTCGGTTGCAGACCTTGCACACATTGTACATGATACGGATAAAGCATCATCAAGGTCCCGTCAGTCGGTTAGGCAACAAGAAAGGACCTATCAGAAAATCACCGATGATGCCCGCCCAAACATTTATGGAGAACTTGTGCTGATGTCTAGATTTCATTATAGAATGGGGATTCTCGTCGGCCCAGACATGGGTATTGTGGAAATTACATATTCCATCTTTGGTGAATCCCGCTTCATCTGTGAATAGTATACGAGAGAGAAATTGTGACTTTCCGCATCCATCCTAAAAAACCATTAAAAAAATTTCATCTTGGTTGGTAATCTGTCGGTTGCAGACCTTGCACACATTGTACATGATACGGATAAAGCATCTGATCATGTAATACGTTCCAAACAGTGCATTTCATTTACTGACTCCCTCTGCTGCAGCAGTTCTCCGAGTGCTCGTCCTAGGATTTCTAGTGATGATATCTAAGATTCTCTCCTCTAACTGCGGAATACGAATCGACTCACGCCTACCAGAATCAACAGTACTTTTTGAAAATGACAAGTGGTTCCTAAGGCGTTGATCGAGAGACTGAACGTTTTATCACAAGGAATTCGACGATTAGGAAACGTTTCATGGTAGATACCACGCGCCCGTCGCGCACTACCATAAGCACGGCTGTAACACTAATACATGTCAGCCATCTCCGCATACGTGTAATCTTCAGCCATTACAACAAGAGCAAACCTAATTTAATGCGACACATATGACTGACAAGCACATACTAGACTTAAGTGAATTGTTATAATCAGAGTCCGGACTAGTGGGACTTATCTTTAAAAAAAGTGCTACATCTCGGCAGGCGTTGGTTTGCGGACATAGTTTATTAAGCGTTTCTTACTTGTTTTGAAGGGTAGAACCAGACTCCAAATTTTGAGACACATATTAGCAGACACCCTGCATATACATATTTGGCTTGGTTTTTTCGTTTATTTCTTTTTTACCAAAAACTTACTTATTTAGCGTGTAGTATATGTTGTTTACCTTCTTAATTCTGTTCGCTATTTCAAGGTCTATTTTCCCGTCGTTTTCTATAATAATTCTTAGGTATTGTGGTCACTTTTTCTATAGGTTGGTTTTTGTACATTATTTTGTTTTGTTCCTGTTCTCTTTTCTTATTTATATATATTATTTTACTTTTTTCTACATTAACTTCCATATTCAGTTTTTCTATTTCCTCAGTCCATATATTTATCAATTTTTGCATTTTACTATTTCTGTCTGCTATGAGCACTAAATCATCTGCGAATAGCAGGCTATCCATTCTAAGTGGTATCATATTGCTGTCCCACTGTAGTCTGGAGTTTCTCCGTTCTTTGTCTATTACAGCAGTTTTATTTTAGGTATAGGACAATATTCATAAAAATTGTGGAGAATATTAAAGCGACAATTCAAAAATACAATAATATACAACATTCCATTTGAAAAAAGCGAGAAAATACTCTTTGAAATAAATTAAATTTGCACTGGTGTAGAAATAATATGTATTCTTAATTAATCATAATACTCATGCACCGAATTAATTTGTTAAACCTTGTTCCGATTAAAATGTTCACATTTTATAGATAAAATTGGCAACGCCTCATCCAAAATAAAAAAAAACATATCGTTGGAAAGACAATTTTACGCTGAATTCAGAAATGTAAGAATATACAGGGTATCTACCTTGAAGGTGCACCACCTTAGCAAGTCACCCGGTATATTTAAAAATATTTTTAAAATTTACGCATATTGGGCACTACGTCACTTAAAAAAAAAGAAAACTTTCCCAATCATTTTAATATTACCAATATTAGACTTATTGACGCACTAATGAGCAACCCTGTATATTACATTGGAGGCAGGGTTGAATTTACATAATTGATGATCAAGTCTTTACGGTACATCTAACTTTAATAGATTTTAAGACCACCTACTGTGCTAGAAATGTGGAAGGCACGAGCAAACCGCTTTCTAAGAGAGTGAAATACAAATGTGACTGTGGCATCAAATCTTTGACTTAGAAATGCTTCGCATTGAAGAATTAAGTGCTCTTGTATGGACAGACGTCCTGGAATTTATCAACACAAGAAAGTTCAGCAAAGGGGAAGGAGAGTAAATAGAAGAGAAGAGTAATGAGGATTGAAGGGAAGGGCAGGGGTTAGTAAAAACAGTCCACAGGAACCTATTTGCTGGGTATCTCAGCCCCCCCCCCCACAATCTACTCCAGATTAATATCATAGATATTAGCCTAAAATCGTTGTATTTATATTCCACCTTTGCTACAAAGACACGTTAATAAAATTGTATAAAATAATGGTTTGTTTCAGTTTCGTCAAAAATCGAAAAGAGAATCTAACCATCCAAGGAACTCTGTATGATGTTCGGTTCACACATATTAAAAATACTGAGTTTGCTGTATTGTAAATGCTATATGGAAATCAAAGTATGTGTAAAAAATGTAATACTTACATTGTCCCATGTATTTTGCAGCATATCATAAACTGATTCCTTATTTTCGATAATATTTATTACTTCGAAGCAGTCTTGAATAAGTTGTTCTCCATCGTTTTGTACAATCAATTGTTTCTTACCAAAAATATTTGTCTCAAATATGTAATCTGCTTTCCAATTTAACAACAAAGTTTTTAAATAATATTCGTAATGAATATTTTCATCAAGACCGAAATCCACGCAAAATTCGTTTATAGACTCAATATTCATAAGGCCCATCTTAATGAGTTTTTTGATTACTTCGGCAGGTAATTGTTTAAAGAAATGGTCGTATGGAATCTGACAGTTTTTGATTTTGACCCACCATTTGAATAAATAAATAATATTTTTGCACATGTGCTGGTGTTTCTCTATTTTATGATGCTTTAAGAAACGTAGAAAAATTTCAGCAACAGTTTTAAACTTTAGCGCATCTCTTTTGTAATATTTTAGGTTTTGAAACAGAAAGTTATTAGAATATGTGCAATCACATGATAAAAGCAGGCTGTAGGCAAGATCTGGATCAATTTTTCGTGCAGCAAATACATTTTGCAGTAGGTGTTTGGTACACCAGATCATTATGTGATTTAAATAGTTATTCGCTTCTGAACTACTATTTGAATTACATATGATTCCTCCTTGTATTGTTTTTAACAATTTGTATGCCATGAGGGAATGCCCCTCTGTACACAATCTTGTAATAATTGGTTGTAAAGTTTGTATTTCTGCAGTTAACTGTACCTAAAATATTTAAGATTAATAAATTAGCAGAAATTATCAAGAAGCTTTCTTACCTCATTTAATTTAGGTGTATTACTGTCAAAATACATTAGGTATTGCAAACTTAGCTGCGGTTGCGGTTCGGGGCCTAAATAAAGACAGCTTTTTAATTGCAAAAAAATGTATTATAAATAATATTACCTGTTATTTTACTGTATGACAAAAATAAGTTTTTAATGGCGTTAAGTGAAGGAATAGTGGGTAAAATTACATCACCTCTATAAGAATTTTGTAAAAACACTGGCAAATGCTTTTTATCATCCTGTGTAATATTGTATGTTGTTTGTACCCAATTAGCTAATTCAATGCAGTAACCTATTTCATCTTGGTTGGACTTTAATATAGCCTTAACAATTATATTGCTAGCCAATTTTAATCCCCTAATAAAAATATTTAAGTCTACATTTCCTAGACTTTGTAAAAACGATTCTTCACTGAATCTTTTTAAGCAGTTCTCAGAAGGAATGGTTGATGAACCTAGACATTTCAATATTAGTGCAACTATTTGGCATAAAGTTCCTGCATCTGCATCACTCGAATACATATTTTCTGCAGCTTGAAGGATAACATTAAAGTCACCCATTCGTTCGCACAACTTAAATAAAATTATATTTTTATTTATTCCCAGATAACGGGATATTTTATCACAATTTTGTTGCCAACTTAATAAATCATCTTTTACTTCAAAGTCTTCCAATGTATACAGGATTAGATATTCAACAATATCCTTCTTCTTTTGGAAATCCAGTAAATCTACAGATGCAACTTTTAGATTAAAATGTTTACTTATTTTGTAGACATTTCTAAGCATTTCTAAACGCTCTTGAAAGTAAATTTTTTCAAATTCTTCAGTAGCATTCGCTTGTAATTTTTGAAATATTGGTCCTAGTATTTGATAACAATTTTCTTGCAAACGGTTCATCTTGTACTAAAATGGAAAAAATTAAGAGTATGAATAAATGATAAATATAAACATGGTACCTGGTTGTCTATGGCATATGTTAGAAACACTTCCAAATGTTTGCAACACTTAACAATTTCTTCTACTGAATTATTATTTAATATTTGTAAAGCTTTTGAAAATTCACTAGAAAAGAGTTAATAAAAGTTACATTACTAATTTTTAACTTTGTCTTAAAAGTATTTACCCTATTCTGATGAAGTGAAGTATTAACAACATATTTGCTTCATGTTTTTCCTTGGAATCTTTGCATAGTTGATAAATATCTTCAATCATTGATGGTTGATTGCAATATATTATTCGATTCATTGCATGTTTTAACTTAAAAAAAAATTTTTATTTGCTTAATTTAAACAGATAAATGTAACAGCATTTTTAAATAATACGATTAAAATATATATGATTTGCTTACGTCCTCTATAGAATTAATGTATCGCTTTTTAAGTTGGTAAAAATTTTTATTTAAAATAACGCATTTGGGCTCGTATTCCAGTTCTTGAATAATTTCCTGAACCAGTGGGTGGGAATACTGAGAAGCTTTCTGAGCTATTTCATGAATTGTTGAGCACCATGGAACATTAGCAGCTTTAAGAACAACCAATGTAGCTTCTAATTTGAGATTTACCGAATCAATTGAATTTATTAATACTGGTACGATTTTGACCCAATACTCCTCCAAATATTTAGTAACTTCCTAAAAAGATCTGTGAAAAACACATCAATATTCCTAAATATGACACATACCTTAATTACGTTTGTAAATATTACATCTGGTTTAAGTTGGCAGTTTTGTATGATTTTTGTAATAAATTCTTCTAAAAGATTTTCATTGCCTGCAATGTCTATAGCCCGATTCAGTAACAGTGTTTTTATCAAAGCTTCTTTTGGCTAGTGAAGTAAAATATTATTCATATTATCTACAACTTTATGTAATGACATCAATACTCACTTGCAAAAATTGCTGAAGTGGCACAACTATCTTATAATTATTTTTCAAAGACTGTAATTGTTCTAGAGCATTAAGCAAATTTGTTAATTTTTGATCGTCTGTACACTGCTGCTGAAAATTAATTTTAAAGGAGTTGACTGTTAACAACGGTGCCATTTTCTTTATAAAGTCGAGAGCATTTTCTGGGAACTCAGTTGGATGTCTCATTTCAGTTACAAATACCTTTTCCATTATCCATTTTATGAACAAGTTTAGAGAAGAAGGAATGTACGACAAAGTAAGTGGTAAAAACGTACTTAGAAATGGAAACTGCTTCTCCATAGGTACCTAAAGTTAAATGAATACTCATTTAGATAAAATTAAATTATAATGAAATCAAGCTAAATTTATGTTATTTCAGATAACTTAAGCGTATATCATTTGTGATAATAGGGTTTTACCAACCACCACATATCATTCTATACTATTTGTAAGAATAAGACATATAAACACGCAGCTTGCTTGAACTATTTTAATAAAGCTTGAGCTGGTTAAATAAAATCTGTTAAGTAATCAGTCAAGAGGGTTGGGGTGGCTCAGTGGTAAGACAGCCATGTTTTGGGAATCAAATTAATGGCACTTCTCGTATTACGGTCGCATTAGAGGAGTAGCAAGGCCATAAACAAAAAATTCACACACCAGGCAAGTCAAGCACAGTTTCGTACCAACACGGCAGAGTCGGACCCTGTTGTGCATAGCACAAACTAGTTTAGCTTTGCCTCTCACCGCTTCGACACTGCACAAGCGTTACAAACAAGAATCAATTGTGAAATGAAATGAAGTGATTAATTAGTAAAAATGTTATCTGTACTTACATTACTCAACATATCCAGTACAATTCCTACATGTTTTTCTTTCAAGTTAGAAATAGTTGTGGCATCCAAGCGGTTGTATATAATTATAGCTTCTTCTATAAGATTCTGTGAGAAGTCATAAGTATCATTATAAAACATGATTGTATATGTCTGAGGATATACCTCATTCATTAAGAGAGATAGATAAAATATTAAAATTGGTTAGTTGTTCTATTTGGAAAGCTGAGTTCAAAAAGCAATTCACATAAAACAAATAAAAATAACATACTTTTTTTGCAACAATGTACTGTGTCAGTTTAGATCTGAAACAGGATGTTATAATATAAAATTATTTGTTGTAAATATTGACTCTCCTAATTATTTTATAGTAAAATATTAAATATGTAATACATGCAGACGCTTTCAATGTATGATTTACTTTTTCATTATCCTTACAATTAAGCAAAAACGTTTAAAAATTGGTCAAATTAGTGACTGTTTTTAGTTGTAATGTCATTTGGTAATTTATTAAACAGTACTGCTTAGTTTTATACAGGCCCTCGTCACTCATACTTATAAAAAGCGGTCCTTGATATTAGTACCGTCCACCAATTCTAGAGGCGCTCGAGGCGCTGGTATTCGCCGATCCGTTCCGATCGTCACCGAAGTATAACGCGACCGCGTGCTTTAATTTCACACTTTCAAATTTTTGTTTGGTGTTGCGATTGTTTCATAAATTGTAATCGTTTCGCAATAAATTTTGATAATTTGTATTATTGCTATTTGGTCGTTCTTGGTGGACTTTGTAAGTTATTTGCCGTGCCTACGGACTGTGAATTCTACAATCAGTTCCTTCTACTTGCATTTCTTCAATAAATTTGTGCAATTTGTAGTCGACGTATCTACCACTCGACTTTGCAAATTGCTTTAATAAAGGTAAGAAAACAATATTATGAAGTAATTAGATATAAAGTGAATAATTATTTTTTACAGGAAAATGGGGCACAAAAAACGATGTGCCGTTCAGAGTTGTGGAAGTACTGGTGAATTGCATCCTAACGAAACGTTTCACATGTTTCCAAGAAACTCCGAACTATTGGCAGCATGGTTGAAATTTTTAAATAATTCTACCATAAGGAATATACCCTACGAAAAGTTGAGGTATATGTATCAAGTTTGTGGAAAACACTTTGAAATAGGACAATACCAAACACCAGACTGTAAAAAATTAAACAGGGGTGCTATTCCAACGTTAGTAGAAAGAGAATATTATGCATTGGGAGAAGAAAGCTTATTAGGTAAGTTATTTAACTGCTAATCTTGGCACTTGTATAATGATTTATTTCATCTTACGCAGAAACAGAAAGTCGAGGAGAAAATGTAGCTGTGGAGATGCTGAATAGTGCTGGTGCTATAGCAAGTGGGTCACTGTTAAGTAGAAAAATAGGTAAGATTTTATAAAAAAAACTTGAATGTATTCTAATCCCTTTTGGTTAATCTTGCTGTGTGATACAGTTGTTAAATAAAAAAATGTGGACTGCACTTTTGTATCTCTTTAACGGGTGTGTAAGATTATGCCTATTTATCTGACGTCACATACCTCCGAGTAACCCATCTAATAAATGTTTGGGTTTTATAGAGCATCCTGTATCCCCGAAGAGAATAGGAATTCCCAAACCAAGCACCATGTCCCCACGAAAGAAGGTGCTTTACCAAGAATTAATGAAGTGCAAGCGAGTTGTGAGAAGGTTGAAGCTGGGCTCTAAATCTAAAAAAGACATCTTCAATTTAAAAAAAGCACTTATGAAGGGTGATAACAAGAAACTGCTAGAAAATCAAAACTTTGGAATATTAAACAATTTATCACCAGTAGCCGAGATCTTTATAAGAGCTCAGTTAAAGTACAGCGGCACTCAAAAACTTGTTAAATGGAACAAAGAAGAAAAAGCTTTGTCATTAGCTCTTTACAAGTCGTCACCAAAATGCTACAGATTACTGCAAAAAATATTTAAATTGCCATCTCCAAGAACGTTGCAAAGGACGTTAAGTGGTATTTTGGTAAGAGCTGGTATTGTTGATAAGGTTTTTTCTTATTTGTCCCACGTATCTGCATTGATGAAACCCAGAGAAAGATACTGCACACTTTTATTTGATGAAGTATTCCTTCAGGCAAATATAAGCTTAAACATAAAGACTGGATCGGTTGAGGGCTTAGAAGATTTTGGTAACGATTCAAAAACACCAAATGTAGCTGATCATGCCTTAGTGTTCATGATTCGTGGTATTAATGCAAGGTGGAAGCAACAGGTTTGTTTTTATTTTGTGAGAACGGGGGTACAAGCACGTGTGCTAAAAAATCTTATTATTGACGTGATTAGAAATATTCATGGAAAAACACAATTCCGTATTTTGGCGTCGTTATGTGATCAAGGATCTGCAAATGTTTCAGCAATTTCGCAGTTGAGTCAAGAGAGTGGTTTTGGCAAAGATTTTGTATATAAAGTGGATGGCTGCAAAGTTATTCATTTATTTGATCCGCCGCATTTGCTAAAATGTTTCAGAAACAATTTTATCAACAAAGATATCCATTTTAATGGCAAGGTAGCTAAATGGAGTGATTTAGTAAAATTGTATGAATTAGACGGAGCCAACCCTGAAGGCAAAATTTGTACCAAGCTTTCAGAAAACCACATACAACCTGAAGGCAGGAAAAAAATGAAAGTGAAGTTTGCTGCACAAATCTTTAGTCACTCCGTTTATGCTGCTCTTACTTTTGCCAATAGTTGTGGGGTACTTGATACCGAGGGCACTGCGGAATTCGTTCTTTTCATGGATAAACTCTTTGATAGCTTGAATTCTAAGCATAAAGCTGTTAAACCACTTAACCGACCCATAACAGATGCATCTCAGCATTTTACTTTCTGGGGAGAAGCTAAACCATTTCTGAACGGGTTGAAATTTATGCGACATGGTGTTACAGTCTCACCTCCACCATCTGTTAAGAATTCAGTTACTACCATCCGTAACATTCAAGCTCTGTGGACACTCATGAAAACTCTTGGTTTCAAATACCTACTAACTAGGTCTCTCAATCAGGATCCTCTAGAGAACTTCTTCGGCATTATCCGAGGATTGTGTGGTCAAAATTACAGGCCTACATGTATGCAGTTTGTAGCTGCATATAAAACTTGTCTAATGAATAATTTAATTTCTAATTCAAACGCTACAAACTGCGAACGTGATGGCACCGACTTTTTAATATCTTTCTTAGATCCTTTAACCAGATCTGATGTATCTCTCGGTGGTCCAGTTCCTTCCTGCTCTACCCAACTGCAAGTACCGTTGACCCCACAACATTTAAATATTTCCAAAGTAGTTCAAAAAATTCGTTTCCATACTAGTTCCTATATTGCGGGTTTTGTTTGCAGAAAATTTTTAAAGCATGACTGCAAAAATTGTGTCAATTATTTTCTGTCAGAACAATGTACAGACAGTCATGCTTTCATAATTTTAAAAGATTTTGGAAAACTGTTGTATCCGTCAAAAGAATTTATATATTTAATAGAGGAAAGCAAAAAACAAGTTTTTAAATTATTTTTTTTATATGTAAATGTGATAGATACTTTTCGAACTGTTGGAGACAAAATTGTGATTTACACAAATGTATGCCATGAACATAATGAACACAATAACGCTATCATTAAACAGAGCATACTGTTCATTATGATCAAATACATTACAACATTAATAAATAAGAAATTAAATAAGAAAGATAGAAGACCAAATTCAATTATAGATAATTATCTTAAACAACATGGCCCTAAAAGTTAAGTTGTTATTGTTTTATATTATATTATTTATAT
>JABXWE010042604.1:0-13258 GCA_014611495.1 Limonius californicus | reverse complement strand
TTGAGTGACTTATATGCAAGTAAGACACGTGTGTAATATAGTATTTTTTTTACTACTAACATGAGAAAACCTTATTGTTTACCTCATTTGTGTAATGAGAAGTAGTTCATTATTAACCTAGGTAAATAATAATAATTCATTATTTACCTAGGTTAATAAAGTTAATGAAAATTATCAAAAAATCTGAAAATCACTAGCCGCTGCCTCTCGAAGCTCAGGCGGAGTACAATTTTCCATTTCTAAATCACTGTCGCTTTGGTCGTTAAGATTCTCAGCCATATTTTAATATTTTATTGTAATACTTTTACTTAAAACCTTCCAATTATTTTAGAATAATGACGTTCATTGGAACCCATCAGTTTCAATTGTTTTATTCGTTGCATTGATAACCGAGCCCCAGGCTACTTAATATTTCGATGTGTTTGAATAATAGGGGAAATGGCTAATTTTAAAATAAAAATAAGATCTTTTGGTGTTAGTTCGGCTATTAGTAGTAAAAAAAATACTATATATACTTCGCTTGAGAAGGCAATTATTTACCTCGAAAATTATATCCTTCGGCGCTACGCGCCTCAGGATATAAAATTTCTCGGTAAATAATAGCTCACTTCTCAACCTAGGTATATAATATACTATTATCCAACACACAAATTCTATTCGCAAAATAAAAATTTGAAAATTTGACAGTTTAATTAAATTATTTTGACACTTTCTGCTAAAGCTGGAAATGGAATCCTATGAGAAGGCAATGGTTGCTAAGCTTTTTTGTTTGTTGCTAATGTAAATTTATTTACTTTTTTCACAATTTTTTGAAGTCACGAATTAAACAGTCTGTGCTTTCCGATTTGTAATGGAGAAAATTCGGGAAGAAGCTGCTAAAGCGTCTTCGAAGATTGTTCCTCAGAAATCAAAAAGTGCGTACGACAAAGAATTTAATGAATTCAGTGCCTGGTGTAGTGAGAAAAAAGTCGACAATGTGTTGGAAGAAGACGTTTTTCTAGCGTACTTCCTTAATGTTTCCCAAAGAGTCGCTCCTTCTTCAATGTGGACCAAGTATTCGATGCTTAAATCTACACTAAAGCATAGAGCAATCTTTATTGCTCTATGACTAAAGCATAGAGCAATAATATCTTTATTGCTCTATGACTAAAGCAATATAAAAGGATCGATATATCAAAGTATACCCAACTTACTGCATTCTTGAAAAGTGTATCAAAAGGTTACAAACCCAAGAAATCTAAAATTTTGGAGAGGGAGCACATAGAAATTTTTTTGAAAAACGCACCTATCAAGGAATATTTGCTGGCGAAGGTATAATATTTCATGGTTTAATATCAGTATAACTAATTTTTATTATTGTTTGCAGGTGGCATTAATTATAGGAATTTCTGGAGCTTGTCGTTGTGACGAGCTCGTCAAATTAAACATTGATAATGTACTACACGACAGAGGGGCGTACTTTTTTGTTTCTATCCCGGATACAAAGACTTACACTTCCCGAAGCTTCACCATCATTGAAGAAGGATATCCCGTGAATGCCCTAAATTTAATAAAAAAAATACTTATCTCTGAGGCCAAAGAATACACCACATCGAAAATTTTTCGTCAACTATCAGTTTGAAAAATGCACGATTCAGCCCGTTGGAATAAATAAACTGTCACAAATACCTCGTTCAATTACAAAATTCTTGCAATTGCCAGAACTAGAGTCCTACACCGGGCACTGTATGAGACGCTCTTCTGCCACACTTTTGGCTAATGCAGGCGGCACATTATAAAAGTCAAACAACTAGGAGGCTGGAAGTCGACTTCAATTGCAGAAGGCTATATAGAAGAATCCGTTTCCTCTAAAATTGACCTCGCGAAGAAAATTCAAGGTAGCAGCTCCACTTCAACAGAACCAAACATCGAACCATCCGAATGTGTGCCATCTGTGCAACCTGGAAGTGAGTCTACGTTTGTTGGTACTACTTCCGATTCGAATAAGCCTTCCACCGTTGTAAATATGTCGAGAGAAGAATCAAATAATTGTTTAGCGTTCACTATTAATATTAATATTAGCGTTAAATAAGAGTTAACAATAAATGATGGCTTGACCTTGAAATGCGCCTTCAATAAATAATAGTGAGTTAGACTTGTAACTCACTAGTGAGTTAGAATTATAATCAACTAGTGGGTTATAAACCACATTACTTGTTCGAAATCACCATAGTTATATCGCTTTTATACGTGTGTGTTGGATAAACAAATTTTCTTCGGCGCTGTCAGGAGATTTGAAGTTACTTGTCAACAAATGATCGAATTTTCATTACCTTAGCAACAATAAACTTCATGAATAATTGGCTTTCAAAACGATATTTTATAAATTTAATACCGTAAGAAATGCATTGATTGGTACTTTTAATGGGTTTGTAGAAAAAATAGTGTATGATATATGTGCTAAAAGTGATTTTATTTTGTTCTCACAAAATAAACTGGCACTTTTAGCACTTATATCATAAATAACTATTATAAAATTATTATTTCGTGCTAACGCATAGAGGCGGCCTCGGGCTAGAGGTCAGCGAGTTAGATTTCTACGTTGAAGGTCTGCAGTTCAAATCCTAGTCCCGGAACATCGGATTTGTAACGGCCGTTGTCCCTTGCAAGGCAATAGCAAACCGGCCAGATATTCTGCCTAGGAACGCTTCTCTGGAGTAGAAGTGTTTATACGGTGATCGGTCACCAGCGCGCGCGGTTAAATTATCTTACCTGGCTAATGAAAGGTCCCATAATTCGTACTGGACACTAGCGCGCCGTCGTGGGATTAGTCTTATCTAGTATCTTAATGAGATTGCGAATTCGTCTTTTACCTGTGAAATGCTTTTCTCTGAAATGTTACTGATAATAAGCGCATGCGACGGTGGAAATATGATTGAATTGTACAGAAGTAGCAATATTTCTCGCTTTAATTTCTTAAAAGTGTAAGTTATAATTATTATAAGAAATAAAGATATGTATGTATGTATATATTACTACTGTTTTTTAATTATGTATACTGTCCTATAACTTGTAAAAATCGAGATTTATTACATTTTGTCCCTTACATGGTTTCAAACACGTCGCACGCCTCTCACAGGTAGGATTAGATCTTGTACATTAAATTAACCGCCGCGCGATAGTGACCCTTACATTTCCAAGACCTTCGCGCGCTAGGTCTGTGGGATTAGGATTAAATTGACCGCCGCGCGCTAGTGACCTGTGGCCGTTTATACTCCGCGGTTCCAAGTCCTCTTTAAACTGTAAGTCGTATAGGGCTGTGGTAATGCACTATGAAGAAAACGTAATCCTAATTTTACAAGAAGATTAACTAGTGTATTGCTAAGGCGTAGTAAGGCAACTGTCACACCACTTAACACTTCTGATATACGCAGGGAAAGACAAAACAGTATGTAGCTCCAACAAGAATTTATGATTTATCTTTAACTTTCCAAAAATGTACAATGATTGCAGGAACGCTCGCAGAAACAATGAATTATGAAATATATACGGTAGAGACAGCCACAGATGAATATCGAGATTACGTGTTCAGTAGACTTAGTTGTTGTTATTGGAAATGGAATAACTTTGGGTATATTGGAAGGATTACTATTAAAATGTATATACATTTTGAATTAAAATTGATGCATCGGCCGCCTTGGGAAATTTACAATAAAATTAACTTCGCAAATTTGATATCAAAGATATGCATGATAATAAGTTTAATTCACTATAGGAAGTCCAGTGGCAATGGTCGCAGCCTTAAGCAGCGCACTAGTTAATCCTGCTATAAAATTAGTAATACATTCTTCGTTATTCCTAGGAAGTTTCTGAGTGCACGGTTATCAATAGTGGGCATACTTATTTTGCTAATCAGAAATGACAAAATAAATAAAATAAATTATACCCCTTAAATATATCAATTTGTACATCTCAGTAGAGCCACCACTAGTTTAGTATTCTACATACAACAGTTTATTTTTTACGCTTAATTCAGGAGGATTTTAAACAACTAAGAAGTAACATAAGCCTATGTTTCGAACTGCATTAGAATCGTTACTTCCATTTCTGAGACACGATAAAATATTTTTGTATTATTCTGAAACCTACCAATGTTTATTGGTAATAGTTGTTATAGGTGTTGCAATACTTCTTAGTTAACAGTACTATTCATTCTAGAAGTAGTAAAGCAAGCTGTCACATTTCATTTAGTCTAGAATATAAAGCTATGGAAGAAGTAAAGAGTAATACGTATTTATAACAAGAAGACAAGTATTTCGTTATCGTAGTAAATATAACTTATTTTCATAAAGACTGTCCGAGTTAAATACACGTATTGATTGACGTCTGAAACTTTGTAAATTATATATAACTCGAGAACATTTAGAATTGTTAATTAAAGATTTATCAAATACCTCTATTATTTGACTTTCTAGGGTGCTTCGACAATATTCACACTTTCGTTTAGTTTTAGTCTTGAATTGCAATACTAGAATGGTATATCAAATTAAAGCCAAGATCAAGGATGCTACTGCTGCAAGTTAATCAACAATGTCAACGGTTTTATTAATTGATTCCGTTATTAAATCTTCATAAAATACATGAAATTTAACGATTAGAATACACTATTTTAGATTATTACAGAACATGAACCACTTTTTTGTGGGGTAATGGTTAGCGTCTCTGACTACAAAACTAAAATCCTGAGTACAAATCCCGCCGAGGTTAAATTTATTTAATAATTAACGTATTTTATATATTATTATTATAGCCGATGAGAAATTCACGATTATTTTAATCCTAAATAGCTTCGCTCATAGTTATTTTGGAAAACAATTTAGAAACCCATTGTGGCCCACACCAAAAATATTTTCTCAAAAAATATCCAGTACATTTCGAAAAAAATATAATTTGTTTTAAAAAATATCTTGAATATGTCCAATATTCTAGCACATTTTAAAAATTACTCTCATATAATTGAACAAACTGTGATGATTTGATAATATACATGGGGAGTTTTTTTATGTTATCTACTGGCTATGGAAACAAAATGCCTATCGTGATAATTTTATTATGTGAAATCTCTGTGATATTTTAGAGTGTATACTCCAAGTTTGATACAACTCGCTTAAGATTTGTCATTTCCGTATAGAGTTAGAGATGTAAAAATGAGTGATTTAAAACTTGAACACAGAAGTGTCATAAAATTTCTATCGAAAGAAGGCAATAATCCAAAGAATATCCATCAGAGAATGGTGGCCGTGTATGGGGAAAATAGCCCGTCCTATTTTCAAGTTTCAAGATAATGTTGGTGTAAGCAATTCAAGTGGGGACAGGGAGTACATTCAGGATGACCCAAAGTGCGGAAGACCTCTTTGCAGTGCGAACACAGGAGCCCTTAAAGAAAATTGAAGATTTGATGTTGACTGATAACCGAGTGACAGTTTCAGGTATGGCAAGAGAAACAATACCTGCTTAGAAACATCTGGTTTTAAAATCCTTCATGAAGATTTGGGAATGAGCAAGTTGTCAGCACGGTGAATTCCCAGCCTACTCACTCCTGAACAAAAATTGTGCGACAAATTTGCAGAGATAATTTGGCGGCTTTACCCCAAGATGAGGACTTCTTCTTTATAATTGTAACTGGGGATGAGACCTAGGTACACCACTGGGACCCGACGAAACAAGAGAGTCCATGCAATGGCTTCATAAAGGTTCTCCACCACCCAAGAAGACGAAGACGCAATTCTCAGCGGGAAAAGTGATGGCCACAGTTTTCTGGGATGCTGAAGGGATTTTATGGGTTGAGTATATGCCAAAAGGGTCTGCAATAACAGGGTATGTCTACAAAGAAACAATAATAAATTTGAAAGCAGCTATACGCGAGAAGGACCTCATAATTTTGCCCAGAAAACCGTGCTTCTGCACGTCAACTGTAGGGTGAATAAAGCACGAATCGTTAAAGCAATTGATGACTGCGGCTTTTAGGAATTACAGCATCCACCGCACAGTCCCGACCTCGCCGCCTGTGACTTATTTCTTTCCAAAACTCAAAAAGCACATGAAAAACTCTGTGGAGTCGTATTTTGCAGAGCTATCAAAATAATTGTTTTTCGAAGACAGTTAAGCGTTAACGGTTCTTAAGTTGTAAAATAAATTTTTGTATGTTCTCTAACTTGTTTCCTTCATAATTAGGTAGATAACATAAAAAACTCCCCTCGTACCTAGTTATTAAACAAGTTATTTGCTTCAGCAATTCTTATTAATACACTTTCATAAGGAAACATGTTTTGGGTGATACATGCAGTTTTTTCGTAGAAATCTTGATGTATTGTTTAAATATTTACAGATTATAATAATCAGGCGTCCTTCTTGTTTTATAAGGTACAAAATGTATTTAATCATTCAAATGCAAAAATTATTTATGTATACTTACAAAATGTACAAAATGTCTTTAATACTTAATCACAGCATCTACAAAAATTAGGTATTTGAAAGAGAATCTTAGAGTCTATGTTGTCTTTATTTCTTATTTAATAACTTGAAATTACTATTCTAATTTCATACCTAAATAAAGTGAACTTATCATTGTCTACTTCGTTTCAATATTTTATGAAGGACCCTACTGGACATCCACTGTAAGGTATCCCATATTTAATCATCTACGAGACACTGAAAGTATTTCTTTGCTTCCGGATAATCATACTGCCGAGAGGTTTTCTTGCCCGCATATGAAACAATATTGGGTTATTTGTAAGAGATTGGCATCCCTGTATTTGTCCAACCATGTATATATGTACGTTTTCTCTTTGCCGAAGCTTGGTACTATGTGGACATTTGTAACATCGGCTGGAAACCTTCTTGCAATATTTGCGTTGCCTGACGTTGTATCTGGTAACCTTCCTTACCGTTTATGCGTTGCGGACAAGGTATAAACATTGGTTGTGGTACCAAAAAAATTAACCAACGCATTTCAGTTACAGATCTGAAAAACATTTATACTCTTTGTATTCTCAACCGGCCGGATGTCGTTAAGGATGAGAAATAATCTATCACAAGTTAGCTTAACAATGGATTCAAACGCAGGTAAAGAATACTAAGGAAAGGACCATACGAGAACTGACAAAAAGATTTTTTAAAATACTTACTCTGTTTTTTAAATTGTGTTACTTATATTGCAAGGCTCCAAAATTTAAATTTAAGAATGCATATATATATATATATATATATATATATATATGGGTTTTCACACAGCGATATGCCGTCTTCCCACTCCCAACCGCCATCGGTCCCTATTTTGTGCGTCTTCTTCTTCCAAATCTCTGTCTTCCATCGCCTCTCTGGCTCCAGCACCCCAAGATCTTCTGGGTCTTCCTCTTTTCGCTTTTCCAGGTGGTATCCATTTAAACAATTTTTTGGGCTATCTATTTTCGTTCATTCTCAGAATGTGACCAAACCACTTCAATCTCCGTTTCTCTACTCTGTGTACCACTGTTTCGTCTACTTGCATACGTCTCCTTATTTCTTCGTTTGTTATTCTGTCGAGCCTGGATACTTTCGCGCTTCTTCTTAAATAATCCATCTCAACTGCGGAGATCTTCCTTTTAGATTCCTTGTTTAAAGTCCAGACCTCACTCCCATAGCACAGCACGGATTCTACTAATGTTTTCCCCAGCATTTTCTTTGTGTTATTTGAGATGTGCTGGTCCCACCATAAAGAATTTAAGCACCCAAGAACTTTCCTGCTTTCTTGTATTCTATATCTTATTTCCTCTTCTTTCCCCAATCCATCTTTGTTTATTATAATTCCCAGGTACTTAAATTTGTTCACTTGCCGTAACTGTACATTATCGTCGATCAAGATGTCAAATCTGTCGCTAGAGTTGACGACAAGGTATTCCGTTTTGGTTAGGTTAATTGTTAGACCCCATGCATTATATTCCTGATACAGTCTACGAAGCATGAACTCCAAGTCATACGAATACACAAAAAATATTATCATTTAAAAAGTGACCAATTCCAATGTATATGTAGACATAAAACTTTTAAACAATTTTTCGAGTTTGTCATGAAAACCACTACAGACCTTATGTCGCAATTGAAAACTAGTAATTTTATCTATATGCTGGTTTTGCGATATAGACTTTTAACAAACTTTATTTATAATTTATTAATCATTTTAATATTATGTATTGATTATATTACGCTTTAAAATAAATACTTAAATTACATAGCATCTTTAACTTGCTCTTCAATTTTTGTAAATTTTTACTTGAATACGTCCAGCATCAGTCGATACTAAAGGCAAATTAACACTTTGTGTACTTGCCTATGTACATATTATGTAACACTGCAACCCACGGCATTTTTTAAAAAAGTCGATGTAAGAGCTGAATTTCTTATTACAATAACATTAGGTCGCTTGAGAATATGAAAGGTATAGTTACACCATTCGATGTCTTACATTCTATTATCGGTTGCCTAGCGGAGCGCTGCGGACGCGGGTCAAACAGTATTCGTAGTCCAGCACAGTCCGCGCTGGTCAGTAGTTGGATGGTTGGGAGGGTACGTAAAACCGTCGGTCCCGGTTGTCATACAAGCATCGTTGACAATCGTAAACCTTGTAGTGGAACTTCTCTTCTCTGTTCGACGGGGTAGGCTAGCCTCAAGCCCGGCATACGTGCAAAGAGGGCTCACAGAACCTACTGCATTGTAGGTAATTAACAGGCCATTGGCCTATACACAGAAGAAGAAGAAGATTTTACTGTTATGAGGGATGAACTAGTTTACACTACAACTCCCAAACTCAGCTAATCCCAAAAACGACTAACGAGTACTGAGTTAGATGCGTGTACACAACATGTAGCAAAGGGACGTATATAGCGTATGTTCAATAAGTCTGTACGTCTGACCGGTATGGATTATAAATCGCTTATACTGGCTGTATATAATTCCACCTTAAATAAAATGTCGTTTTTTTGCAGTGGTTTCTGCCTACTGTAAATATTACTTAAATGTACGCTCAACATATAAATATTTACAAAAATATTCTTAGCTCATAACAACATCTGTTAAGAATGCAAGCTTTTGGCGAAAGGGCGACGAAATTCACCCAACCGTGGAAGTGTTTCTTGGAATGTTACGAGTAAACAGGGAGACGAACGCTGAGCAGGGCAGTCTACCGATGACAGCGTTGTTTAGTTGCTAAGCATTAGTTTTGCATATTTGGCGTCATAATTGATTAATAGCACCTGCGAACCTACTAACTAATGGCAACACGAGTATCCTCTAAGTCTACGCTGAGCTAAGGTGCGATATTAGTTTTACCATTTATGTGTTTATGGCGCTGGCGAGGTTGTGGTTTATATCTTATGAAATGCGTTTACCCGAATGGTTCCGTATTACCTACTTGTTATTATATGTGGTTTACAAACGTTGGACCCTGTTATCTTTATTATACAAAATTAGTGTATATGTGTAAGTAGTTATTGGAAACAGTAGCGTAGTGATTATAACTAGCTATATGAGTAGATAATGTGTGTCCATGTTTAATCATTATTTATATAACGATCATTCCGAAGTTAGTAGCTGGCAGAGGTGGTCTCGTAAAGGCGCCGAATTATTATTATTATGAACAGATTGACAGATCAGTAAGCCTGTGTTTTATTATTTATTGCATGCCACCGACCTGTCGCTACCAGTGCGAGTTCTGATCGCATCCACTGTTAGTTTACCCAGGAACTCCATAAATGAAATGCAGAAGCGTTGCAACTTTATTTAAATTAAAAATTCAGGAGTTTTTATATGCCCCCCTTAAGGTCGACCATAACACGTTCAAAGCCACACCTCTCCAAGAAGGTTGATATTTATATTTAAAATGTGATATGATGTATGTAGTGGTAATTCAATAAAGTATATGATACAAGGATATTAAACACAGAGTTATAACACCAGATGCTAAAAATGTTAACTTGCAGCATTTAAACATAAATTTTCCGACGTTTTATGTTTTCGAAAATCAGCAAATTTTATCAATTAGTTAGTATACATTGTCTGGTAAAGCTGTTTCGTAAGTCGTGTATGGTGTGGAGTTTTAAAAATAGAATTTCTTAGATATGGAAACACAAAATAATTTAAAGAAGACAAATACACGATCTCGGAGGAAATCGGTTTTTACTAATTAGTCTATCATTGAAAAATTCTCGTAGATATTCCAGAGTAGCCTGTGCAAGTTGCATGTGGTTTAGCAGAACCTTATTGATACTAGTCGTTTAGCCATTTAAACGGTTCAAGAATCTTATTGCAGTAGTTTTCTCCATGTCAAAAGAGATAGGACTAATGGTTCTCCTTTTGAATATAACTATCCAGGCTTCAATTTTGAAAGCATGTACAGCCGTTTCGCGGAAGCAATTTCGTTTTTCAGTGTTCCGCATGCGTATGTTTCGAGAATTGATAAACCTAAATAAAACTTCACCATTATAAACATTTTCGTGAAACCACTAGCAATATGTAACTCTCTTTAAATAACCTAGGGCTGACAATTCCTAGCACATTTAAAGTTTATATGGGACCATTTGAAACTCTTGTGAGAGAAAAGTCTAAGCCGATTTTATGCTTAAATGTAATTGTTGAAATTTTGCATGTTCGACAACATTTTAAGTTCTCCATCGAAGTCTTTCCATCCTTGATCTGTAACGTACAGAAGCTGTTTCCTCAACACATGATACTATTCACAAAACTTCAATTTGCTGCTATTTAAGTATCATGAAATTTGGAAATTTTTGTCGACATTCTTGTTTACAAGCATTGATGGAATAATTCCAGTTTCCGTTTTCATTCCGTTAACCACTGCGAAAATAAGACTGCACTATAAATGTTTTCAGTTGTACACTTTTCTTCTCTTCCTCTTTTTCTCCTTTCCGGAGGTATCCATTGCCTTACTTTCTTTGACCATCTGGTGTTGTCCATTCGTTCCATGTGTCCGTACCATAAGCGTCGCTTTTTGTCTATTGTATTCAATATCGTTTCTTCAACCTCTATAATTTCTCTGACTTGTTCATTCCTTACAAGTTCGATCCCCGATATGCCACTATTTATTCGCCAGAAAACCATCTCGAGAACTAGGAGTCTTTCTTTGTCGTGTTTATTCAATTTCCAAGTTTCTGAGCCGTATGTATATACCGATACTCTCCACTATAGTTTTATAGATGGTCGTTTTCTTTCTTTTTGTTACCTTATAATTCCATAGCACCGAATTTAACTGGAGGATTACTCGTTTTCCTTGAGCAATTTGGTTGATTATGTCTTCTATACTTTTGCCTTTAGTTGATATCGTTACTCCTAGAGTTGCAATTTCGTTATTTTGGTTGTTCCCAGTCCAACTCGTCTACATTTTTTCCCCGACTACCAGGTATATTTTAAAGTGTATCCCCATGCCCCTACACTTCCTTTTCCAATTCAAGACCAATTCTTCCAAATACATTTTGAACAACAATGGGACAAGTAAGCAGCCCTGCCGTAGTCATTTACTGACTTGAAAATGTTCTGACAGTCTCTTGCCCACTTTCACTTCACTGCTATATACATCCAGTATATACATTTCTAACGGTATTAATGTAAAGCTTACCGATACCGCTTCCACAGCTTCCCTAATGGGACCGTGTCATAAGCTTCATGAAGATCTACGAAAGTAAGGTAAACCGTTCTTCCACGGATTTTCGGTTTTTCAATTAAGTTTTTCAATGTAAATACTCTGTGCAGGAACGTCCTAACTCTGAAGCCATTTTGTTCCTCCGATTCTTGTACTTCCACTTCACTTCTATTTTTTAACAATCTTCCCGTAAGTCTTGCCGTTGTACACATAATACTAATCCCTGGATAACTTCGGCAATCTTTCCTATTACCTTTTTTTTGTATATAGATGATATTGTCGCTTTTTTCCACTCCTCTGGTACCTCGCCTCCATCTAGGCATTTATTAAACAGTATGGTCATCTTTTCGAACAGTATCTCTGCGCAGACGTTAGGAGTTCAATATTTATGTTTCCCGGACCAGGAACTTTATTGTTTTTCACTTTTTTAAGACTTTTTAATCTCCATTTTATCTACCTCTATTACGTATTCTTCTCTTTCTGGTGCGTCCGTCCTCATAAACTCTGGTTTATCTTCCGTTAGGAAATTCATCTAATATGTTCTCCATTCCTCTAGACTTACTAGACAAATCCCTGCTTTGTCCTTATTATCTGTTCTTAACCCTTTAAGGATTTTCCAGAATTTATTTGATCTCGTATTTTCCATACATTTATTTATTTCTTCACATTCTTTCTGCCATGTCTCATTTTTTGCCATTATTACTGCTTCTTGTGTTTCTTTCCGTTTCCTCCGATACGCTTCTCTATATCTATACCTACTAGTTAAAGTATATAATTATACAAACCACAGAGAGAGAGAGAGAGAGAGAGAGAGAGAGAGAGACAAGCCATCTATGAGGTAAAGCCGATATTCTATTCCGGTATATTACTTAATTTATTCAAGAAATCTCTAATTTGTTCTAATATTCGATTAGTAGGACAATGTAGGTATTGTAGCGGACCGCATTTGCCATTATATGTATATTATTACCGATAGGCGGACTTTGGGACAGTATGCTCATAATTTTCATTTTTAATCTATACTCGCATAAAGATTTCATGTTAAATGTAACTTAATGCTAATGAATATTAGTTGGAGTTTGGAAATCACGCTTCAATGATCTTTGGAACGGACGTTCCGTCACACATATTTATTTTTGTAAAGGGGCTGTCCTTTACGGGTACACCTAATTTATGAGGGCAACAGTCACAAAATAAATATCCACTTTCATGTACAATGAATGGAATTATAAAACAACTACACATTCGATAGTTGAATGTTATAATTCCATTTTTAAAATATTTGTTTGCAGCGTCTTTCTTCCAGCTATTTTATTGCAGGTAACAATATGACTTCGAATTAGTGATCTCAAGTACGTAGGATTCTCCACAACAGCTGTTTTTAGCGCGGTCTGTTCTTGTGATAAATTGTTAGTTTAGGGTAGCCATAATCTGCCTAAATTATTACTTTTTTTGCCGAACTAAACCCTTATGGGTGAAATTCCACGCATGGACGTGTTAATTATATACCAAATTTATTAGGATCTGAGGATTAGGTAAAGAGAGTTATTTCGGCTGTTGAATTGATTTTAACTAAATATTCTTGGGCTC